>JACTOM010000198.1:2395126-2481127 GCA_015832385.1 Elymnias hypermnestra
CATGGCATAGGAGCGTGGTAGTTCTGTTCTTCAAGAAAGGTGACAACACCTTATTGAAGAACTATAGACCTATTGCGCTGCTAAGTCATGTCTATAAGCTGTTCTCGAGGGTCATTACGAATCGTCTCGCTCGCAAGTTTGACGACTTCCAGCCTCCTGAACAAGCCGGATTCCGAAAAGGCTTTAGTACCATAGACCACATCTTTACGCTGCGGCAGATTATACAGAAGACCGAAGAGTATAATCGGCCACTTTGCTTAGCGTTCGTGGACTATGAGAAAGCCTTCGATTCGGTGGAAACATGGGCCGTGTTGAGATCTTTACAGAGATGCCGAATTGACTACCGGTACATACACGTGTTGAAGTGCTTGTACGAAAACGCCACCATGTCAGTCCGTATACATGACCAAAGCACAGCGTCTATCCAACTGCAACGTGGAGTGCGACAGGGAGACGTTATCTCCCCGAAGCTTTTCACTGCGGCGCTGGAAGACCTTTTTAAGCTTTTGGAGTGGAACGGACTGGGCATCAACATCAACGGCGAGTACCTCACTCATCTACGGTTTGCCGATGACGTAGTCATTATGGCAGAGACTCTCGAAGATCACAATACAATGCTCGATGACCTCAGCCGAGTTTCTCAACAAGTGGACCTGAAAATGAATCCAACCGAATCCAACTCGGTTGGGCAGCGTTCGGGAAACTAGGCCAGATATTTTCGTCCGATAACCCTCAGTGCCTGAAGACCAAAGTCTTCGAAAAGTGCGTGTTGCCAGTGTGTCTCTCAGTGTGCGATGGAGAGGGCTATTCTCCGAGTTTCTCTACATGATCGAATCAGAAATGAAGGGATCCGTAGTAGAACCAAATTCTTTAAGATTGGCTTAGTGAGTTTCCACACCTCACCACGTTTGATTGCTGACTAGACCAGTACTCAAAAAGTGAAATCAGGTCCGGTTTGTTTGGACTCTCTCCTAAGCTTTCGCTACAGGATTTTATAAGATACTGTGTCCAAAGCCTTGGACAGGTCCAGAAAACCGGCGTCTTTCGGTCTAAATAATACCGCACGGTTTGTTTGAGGCACAATATTGCACTTTCGGTGGACAGATCTTGCCTAAAACCGAATTGAGCATCCTGTAATTTCACTGCTCTATTCAGGTACGAATTAAGCAGACCGTCCAGAACCTTGGCTAAGATTGTTGCTAATGATATTGGCCTATAGTTGGTTATATCAGCCGTATCTCCTGTCCGATTTTTGAGGATTGGTACTACCACTGTCTTCATCATTGAGTCTAGCAGGTAACAATGCGCAATGCAGGAGTTATAGAGGCGGCGTATCTCGCACCTCTTGCCGCCTCCGCATATAATATATATCCTCTCTCTCTCTCTCTCACTCTCTCTTTCTTAGACTTCCTTCAGCGGAACTTCCGTCTGGCGAGCAACGCGCTTACTGTGCTCACTATAATATCTCCTTCACAAATGTTTAATCTCTGCATGAGAGTAGCTGCAGACATTTTCAAACGTTGTTCATTCAAAAGTAAAAGTTTAAGGATTACTTTGCACGCTAGATGACGAAGGAATTGACTTTATTTATTATTGTCTTTGTTTTAAAAGTGTCTTTGCGAAGAGACATTATATAATAACTTTTTCATGTGCAAATAAATATGTACTGTACGGTCTCCTAATATGAGAACAATGTAAATAATTTATTTCATTTATTAACATTGATATTTGTTACGTACACGGCAGTAAAGTATATGAGGCAGTGTTCAGCAATACTGTAAACTTTTAACATAAACGAAGAGACAATTTGTCTGTTCTGCTCGGTTTTGCTACGTACGAAAACTTTTACGTTTTAAGTTCTTGAGCGTCTTCATTCTAAATTGTTTCTATTAAGGAAAATATATGTATAAAGAATTCAATGTTACGACATAGCGTTTCAAAGATGCATTATTTATTACTGTACCACTATTTGTTTTAATGATAAACCTGCTTTTTAAGCATAACTTTAAAAGCTATTTAATCCTTAACAAAAATATAACCACCTTCAAAACAAACTATGTCAAACAAATTAATATGCTTTAAAAAGTAAAAAAAAAAATTCCGTATTCTTTTTTAGAGTTCTTCGTATTCTTACGTTTAGAGTCGTTGTCAGCCAAGTGGACACGTTTTGAAGGAGGTTCTTTTATCGCTAAAATTTTTTGAGTTTTAGTAAACTAACAAACTTTTCTGAGTATGGGCATACCTAAAATAGATCGAATCCGCAACCTTATACGTTACAGGTCATTTATTTCACCACCGCGCTATCACCAGTCCTTTATTTGGTAATCGAGCTCATCACTAATATGCAAAAGACATTCGGCTATCACCGCTTCACACAATGCAGCGACAAACGTAAGCTCAGATTACACACAGTTAGATATTCTGCCACAAATCGCACCCATACTGTAAACCGTTGAAGATTTCTATTGATGATCATATTTAACTACGACGATTAGTTGACTGTTACTACGTTACGATAAGTAACTCAAATATCCGGATAGACTATAAAAGATTTGGCCAGGAATCGTTAATTTGCTCCTAAGAATTGAAGAACACGTTACTTTGTCATGTATCCTATGATCAAAACCTAATTTAACTATCATCAAACAACCGTTGAAGTATCTCCTTTTTGAATAAAAAACAAATCATCGAAATCGGATGGCGTGATCTTGTGTCGTCCAATATTCATCCAATTGTTGTGCACATCCTTAATTCAAATTTAAGACAACGGTTTTCTTATGAATGCCATCAATAACTGGACCAAGAAAATGGGACTCTATGCAAGGCACCACTTTTCATATGGAAAAAGAATCATCAATATCGGTTCACCAAGTCGAAAGTTATAAGTTAACAAACATAATAAAATACAGACGAATTGATAACCTCGTCCTTTTTTGAAGTCGGTTAAATGAAGATCGTCTTTATGCCAGTTGACTCTTTTTACGTTTATACCCAACACAATTAAGATGGAAATCGGTGACAAGGCACAAACATTGGACGAGTGACTTTGTATTTGATTTATCGACGTATATTTTGTAATACATATAATAATAATTTGATGTTAATCATATATTTGCAGCGAACATTCTGTCAGTCGCTGACAATTATGTCAAATG
Organism: Elymnias hypermnestra; assembly: GCA_015832385.1. NCBI lineage: Eukaryota > Metazoa > Arthropoda > Insecta > Lepidoptera > Nymphalidae > Elymnias > Elymnias hypermnestra. The sequence goes on from JACTOM010000198.1 coordinate 2,398,282, forward strand.
CCATTTTATATCTATTTATTATTAATAATAATAAAGCTTATATTGTCAAAGGCATTAAGAAGGTTACATTATAAAAGATAACATGGTGGTAAGTTTACTGAAAATTTCTAATGTTCTACGGAACTTTCTGTATTATTCATTTTATAAGAACCTTCTCTTGACTCTAACGAACACAACCAAAAAGAATTATCAAAATAGATCCAGCCGTTCGGGCGTCATGTCGTGACCAGGGCAAATAGGGATACATTTAAATGTGTATATATGTACATATGTATATATCGGAGTGCAATAGTCTGTGGAACGCTGGCGCCATCTGTCTACCGGCGTGGGGCAGAGTCAATAGTGACAATTCGGCTCCGTAGTTCTCGGGTGACGGTCCACCGGAGCGGTCGACTATTGAAACTGTTGCGTTCCTAGCTATTATTATAAATGAGTTAGTGTAAATTGATATCGGGAAGATTAAGTGATTGAACATTATAATCTGAGTTAATTAATACAGTGTTTGATTGCACCCTATTCTTTATGCTTCCTTCTCTCTTACTCTCCGCCACACACACACACATATATATATAAAACATTATTTATATATTTAACGAATGCATCGTACAATTTTGCAACCTGTTCCACATTATTGGTTTGCTACCCTAGATAGAATGTTTGCGGCTACGCGGCGTGTGGGTACAGGGCGATGCATCGGGTTTACCTCGTCACAAATATATATTCCATATAGGTAGGATTTATGTGGAATTTCAACCACATTTGCATTATACTTTTAAGAAGTTTTATACTTTAAAACAAACAACAATTAAAGAATATCTAATTAAGAAGTACAGAATAGTTACATCGTGCTTTTATAGTTATCAAAAATATTTTGTTTCATTCCCAATTTGAACTGATCTTTTTAAATATAGATTTATTAATAATTTAGGAGAAAAAGAAATACCCCTTACCATTCAATTATTCATTGTATTGTCTTTTCAGAGTATTTCATTTGTAGATCATTTTAAAACTCTCGATAGCGTGCATACTGGTAATAGAGATAAGAATATCACACAATACAGTTTATCAACTGTAATTGTAAATTGTAAACTGTAATTGTGTGGCAGGCTCGCATAAATAAAAAGACCTAACAGCTAATAAAGTCAAAATTTATAAAACTACATTGAGACCTGCAATACAAAAGCAAAAAAAAGCGCCAAAGAGAGAAACTGCACATTACTGTAATGCGAATACTCAAATATATCCATGATGGACAAGGTGCCAAGCATGTACATCCGAGGTAATTTCAAAGCTTATATGGTTATGTCATGCGAAGGCATTCCTTGGACATGACAATAAGTATACTGCAATCAGAATTAACATGGATGGGTACAATAAAAAAAGACCTAGCAAAGCAGAGTCTAGATCCAGAGACGATCCAAAGACGTGATCTCTGGTGAAAATCGATTGGAGAGTTAGCCCCAATTAAAGTGAGATAAGACCGGAGAAAGAAGAAGTTCATTTATAATAGTTTGATTTTTTAACTCTTGTCTGAATATGTTGTAGTGATGATTATAATTACGAATGTCTTTGATTTTTTATATACTTTAAGCCTGAGTTAAGTTAAGTTGGTCTTCTCAGTCCTATCTTTATATATAAAAGAAGAAAAATGGACGAGAATCATAACCGAATGGTATCCCAGGAAAAGCAAAAAAAGTAAAGGATGACCAATAAATGGGAATGTCTGAAGAAAATAGCAGGACCAAAATGGCTCTTCGAGAGACAAGCTGCCAGGAAGGACGAACTGAATGCCGAGAATATAGTTTTAGTTTATAAAAAAAACACCTATAAAATTCACCAAATCGTGATCAAAGAAACGTAAAAGACTAATACCTTTATAAATACTTAAATTCTTGAATAAATCTCAATTCTTTGTTGTATTTTAAAATAGAAAGACATTATTTCGCAATGAAGCCGTCAAAAGCGCATCTAAATTCAAAGCAAAGACAATAAAGTAAATCTGAATAAATTGACTTGAGAGAAGTTTGTCGCATTCAAGTCGGTAGTAGAAATATTGCTAAAAGGTGCTTATATGTTTTTTTTTATTTATATATATCGTGTTCTGGTGTTCCTTCGTTAAATAAAAACAACCACAGTTAATTTTCACAGAGGTTATTTATTACTTTAAACTGAATTATTAATTATTTTTTTAATATAACCAATAATCTATGGGTGCAAGGTGTGCACCGGGCAGCACTTCAAGTAAGAATGCCCGCCAGTTTTTTTTTTTCGAAGTGTGTTGCTATTAGCGTATCTGAGAGGGGTGGCGAGCGCAGAAGTTCTTCCGAGGGATGGGCCCGTAGAAGGGCCCTGTCGCGTCGTGGGGAAAACGTTGCTCTAAGGGCGCCTCCTGCGAGGCCCGGACCTAGGCTTAGAGCAACGCTGCTGCTGAAAAGGACAATCGGACAGGTGCTTAATCTTGACGCCCATGGGTCCGCGACTGGGAGCCGCGGCCGGGGTGCGTCAGATAGCGGGGATCCCGTCTTCGCGGGCGAAGACGCTGTGTGTGTGTGTGTTAGTGTACGGGACGTTGTCAATAGTAACCTGGTCGTCTGGGTCGTCAAGAACGTGTTTGGGCCGCCTCTTCCTAAGCACGATGTTTAGCCTAATCCCAAAATAGGCGGTATTTCTAATGAGAGGGTTAGGGTGACTGACGGCTCTCTTGAAGCCGCCTAATGCAAGCCCTTTTATACTAGTTTCTGCGAGTGGGAGTAGTTGAAATGTTGCTTGAAGTTTGTTGCTAGCTCGCTGCACACCTTGTTACCAACATTAAAAAATGTTGCCGCCGTCATATACATATTTTGATGGTCTTGCAGGTGTAATGGTGCGAGTATCTCCTTCCATTGCAGAGGACTCGGGTTCGATTACCGGCAGGACAAATTTAGGAAGTTATATTTCAAAATTTGTTTGTCTGGAATAGTGGGAGGCTTTGGTGAATTCGTGATGCTTTTTAGTGAGATGTGCTGGGCGGGAATCACCCTCTTCTGGGAGACGATTATCTCACTGAAGGAGGCCCACGAACGAGAGAGGGAGATTGCAATGGATGCTCCCTCATACCACCGGAGGAGGCGGGCTACAAGGCAGCGTCCGTTAGCGTAAGTCATTCCGTCATCGAACGCGAAAGTTGAACCCCTAGTGCTTCATTCATGGATGAAGAGGGTTCCGCTGGGTTTTAGTGCGCGTTGCGAGATCTTTTTGATCCCGGAATCCCATACTCCAGACACATGTTCGGGGCCAGTGCATAAAAACATTTCCCAGCGGAAAAAAAGGCTTTGGCTATGAGTAGTTGCATTCCGAAGAAAGCTGTGTAGAAACTAGAAGAAAAAAATTAAATAAAGAAACCTTAACTTCTACGTGATCTTTGAGTAAATGACACTGTGAAATTCGTTAAAGAAATCACCAGGATAGTGATCTTTCAACTAAGATTTTATCATCACTAACAAAAAAGCGCTAACCTGTCAACATCGAAAAATATTTAAAACTAAAACTAGAGGAGTCAACTAAAGCAATCACGTAGCGTATGTGATTTGAAACGAGGATAGTAAAAACTGCAACCAAATTCAAAACAAAAGCTATAAAGCGAATCTGAATAAAATATACTTCGGAAGGCTTCGTCGCGTCAAAGCGAAGTCCGCATAGAAGATAAAATAGAAAAGTAGCGGACTCTAAATCGCATTAACTAGTGTTAGTGTTTCAACTTGACGTTTCACGTGACTTGTGGAGGGAGGGAGAGATAAATCAGTAAATCCAACGGACATAGGAATTGTAAATATCCAAGAATGCTTAACTAGCCTTATTTAAAAAAACAATTACTTAGCTAACTAACTTGCACATACGTCTCGTTGGTTCAATGGTATGAATTTCCAGTTCGCTTGCCTTGATAACTCAACATGAGAACTCCCTAAATTGAAGATTATTTCCAAATTGAATGAATAGTATAGTAGTAGTTCTGATCGTGATTCTGATTTTAATCGATCAATTGGTTTTTAAATTAAGAAACGTGTTTGTCAAGATATAATCGTTTTCTTAAAATGGATTTCACTCTATTCTCGAGGGATATGAAAAAACGCGGATAATACAACAGAAAATAGACAGTTTATTATATTTTTGCAATTATACTTCTTTTGGCGCGTTAGGGAAAAATGATGAGGTAAACTTTTACGATGCGCGCGCACACCGTCACAAAAACCGACACCCTGAAGTTAGCTATAGTCAAGAGAGATGACAGCTGTCAAGCTGTCAAACGGCTGTTTCTTATTAACTATTGTTTTATATCAATAATTTGTATAAACTATACACCCGCCTGAAATTTCCTGTTCCTCTAAATTGTTTGTATAAACTATACATCCGCTTGCAATTTCCTATTCCCCTGAATTTTTGCGGGATTTGTGACGAAACTGGGAGTCACACAGGGTTCCATATTGGGACCATTTCTGTTCCTCATTTATATTAATGACTTACTTTCTTAAAGGTGATCATGAGATTATGACGACGTAAAAAACTTTTTTAATAAATTGGTACAATGGTTTGAAGCTAATAATTTATTGGTCAACGGAAAGAAAACAAAATGTGTTAAGTTTACTCTGACTAATGTGAAGCAAACGCAAACCATTGTTAAACTTAATAATGAGGAACTAGACCTTGTAGATAGTACCGCTTTCTTAGATATTTCATAAGATAATAAATTACAGTGGGGGCACTATATAAGCGGTCTATCGAATAGGCTCAGCTCTGCGGTTTACGCCGTTGAAAGAATTCGTCATCTGACAGATGTTGATACTGCCAGACGGGTATATTTCAGCTATTTTCACAGCAATATGTCATACGGTATTCTACTTTGGAGTAATGCTGCTGATATATAAGCAATATTTGTGCTGCAGAAAAGGGCCGTTCGTGCGATTTACAATATGGTTCCAAGAGAGTCGCTAAGAATCAAGTCAGTTAAGATAATGACAGTTCACTGTGTATACATATTAGAAAACTTGTTGTACGTACATAAAAATTAACTCTTTTTATTAAAAGAGTCAATGTATATCATATAACTTACGAAACAAAAACAAACTTGTTATAAGTTTTAGTAGGCTGCATAAGATTAACAACTTATTTCGGGGTAACTGTATATGTTTCTATAATAAACTCTCACAAGACGTTTTAGAGATGTCAATTATTAAATTCAAAGAAAGTTGATAGAAAAATCGTATTATAAATTGCAAGATTACTTAGACGATATAATTTGAATCGAAATATATTAAACTAAAATGATATTGTAATGATGATGCTAACAAAAAAACAAAATACCCGACTGAGTTTGTTGTGGGCTCTTCTCGGATGAAGGCGCGAAGGAAATCTCGAAACTTTCGATTTTATGTCGTTCTTGAGTACCATCATCGTGTGGAAAAAAATTGAGGATTCAAAAGTGCTGTAATATGCCTACTTGAATAAAGATATTTTGATTTGATTTGATTTAACGCGAGTACATAATTACCCACACTTTTTTTGACACAATATACACAATCTAGCAATATTTCTATTTCCGCAAAAAAATTTAACAAGAGTACACAATTAGAGTTATACGGACGGTCGTGTATTGTTACATTTTATCTCGTTAGTCTACAAGATTTACAGCTTCAGGGATGACATTTTTTTTTCTAAACCTAAAAGGTGAAGGGGAAATATTTCAGCATCTCTTTCAAATATAACAAGAATGAAAACTCGACTGTGATTACACGTGATGGTAAGTGATTGAGCAGTCTAAAATGGAAGCGGGCTAATCTGGTAAGAGACAATTTACCTTTAATCATTTCTACAAAACTTCGTACGGGAACAGAAATTTTTTCAGCATATTTGAATAAGGAATATTTGTTGCACAGAAAAAAAAGGCACAAGAGCGATATGTGGAATTAAAAAATTGAAAGCTTCCAGCCTTTACTTTAAGAAATTAAACAAACTAGCATTATTTAAAAAAAAAGAAAACCTTTTCGAAAGGCTTAAAAGAGATCACTGTAAAGACAGATTTAGATATTCCGTTCATAAAAGTACTTTTTTTTAATAAAAGTGTTTGCGAGATGGCGATTAAAATCGTTAATAAATTACCACCAAAAACTATAAGAAATTTTGCCTAAGAATTTTTTTAAAACTAAAAATTGAATAAAATTTAAAAATTCTGTCAAATCTTTTCTTATCGATAGAACTTTCTACTCCGCTGAAGACTATTTAAAAAGAATCTATCAATAATAATAATAAGTAATCTAATAAGAGGTAATAAATAATTACCTGTAAGACATTCGCAAATTTAAATAAGTAGAATAATAGGACTGTATAATATGTATACCTCCAAACATGTATACCATATACAGGGATTCAAGTTTTAAAGTCGCTCACTAATTTGTAGGTTAAGTAATACTAATCTCATATTCTTCATTATTATATTACATACTCTGAATGACTTAAAACACAATACTAAAGTTGATACCCACTAAGAACTGTCACTAGGCGAATATTGCTTCATTCCCCCGTGCTACCCCTCTTATATCAAACGTCTCACTTAAAGTCCACCAATCAACAGTCTTTTTAAATTTGAGAATTTCCGGACTGCGTTAAACCGGATGTACTGCATGTGAAAGTTTTACTGATATAAAAACCACAAATAACAATCATGATCGCTAACACAACGAATAAATATTTTGATTTTGATGTTCAAAATTATTTGAGATTGATTTGAAATTTATAAAAATAAATCCTTGGACAATGTAGTGAGTCACTAAGTAAGAATTTCTCCATATTCCCAAGGGATTGGAATCTGCGTTGGTAGCAGCTAGTGCCGATATTAGAACAAGACAATGTAGTACTAATTTTTTGCAAAAAAAATATCTGTACTTGTTTATACAAACAGTTTGTTTTAGAACTCCATATGCATCAAGGAGTAAGCCAATTACTAATGTGATTATTGTTTAAGAAGGCTTTGTTATATGTGTACACATGGTATTTGCATATTATATAAAATGTAACTCCATTAACTTTTAAAATCGCGATATCTAAAGTATTTGGATCGGAACGTAGGGTCTTTTTATGAGTATACAGATAACAAGCTAACTCGACGCTGTTTTGTGTGTTGACTATGAATATTGAATTATAATTGATATAATGTAAACTAATATTATAAAGAAGAAAAAATTGTGATGTTGTATGGATGTATGTAAGCGTGGAAGTATTATTTATTTATTTATTTATTCTTATTGCACACAAACATACAGATTTTAAAAGAAAACACTAACAAAACACTTCAATGACTATGGGCTGCATGCGGAAGCTCAGAGTCACTCAGGGTGCGATGGAGAGGGCTGTGCTCGGATTTTCTCTACGTGAGACCTATGTCCAGCAGTGGACGTCCATTGGTTGAAGCGACGACGACGACGACTTACAAAATTTTAGATAGGAGTGTACAATGGCGGTCTTATCGCTTTAAGCGATCTCTTCCAGACATTATAAGTATGTATGTTTGTAATGTTTTTACACAAAACTACTGGACTAATTTCAAAAATGTATTCAGAGCGATATAAGATATATTACTTTATAAGAGATCTTAATAAAAATACGTTAGTAACCCAAGGTGTGTAAAATTGGTTACAAAAAATCTGCATACGCCTGCTCTGGGTAAACTATTGAAGATAGAACAAAACAATGCTCTACAATATTATATAACGTATTAATATCTACAAACAAGTCCGTATTACCATATGTCCAACTACTGTAGTTATGCCGCTATAACTACTTTTCTACATTTTACAATTTATAAAAGTGATGACCATAATCAAACCATGTTATTTATAACTCTATATTAATCCTTTTGCTATTATTTTATTAAAGATCGTTTCAATAGCTGTGAAATACTTTTGAAATTATTAGTCTCGGACAATCCATTCAAAAGATATAACAAATTTTAAATATCCATCCAAAGAAAATTGTAGCGAACCTTATAACTGGGCCTGAGACTGGAGTGTCAGCTCATATTCCAAGGATACCAATAATACCCACCGATTTACCTATACTGTTTTAATTTCTATCAAGCTAAAAATTACTGGAGCGATTTTGAAAAAATTCTTTCATTACCACCTTGAAATTAAGAATTTTTAAATTTGCTAATGTTAGAAAATCTACATAAATGATTTAAGAATTGAAAAATGTTTTAGTTAGATATATATTCGTTGTAAAGTAAAATCTGTTTATCGATTAGATTATGGATGTAAGTGTATTTAAAATAATCTGAAAGGAAGTAATTTAACTTGTAACAAAAATAAATCTACGACTTTCCACTGCCACGAGATCAGTATATACGCTGGTGAAACTGAGGGGCATAACTAGTTACTAAATAAAATAATTCTTCAAAAGTATATAAGTATACAATATACTGCCTCATTGGTCTAGTGGTTAGCATGTTCGACTACAGACATGAGGTCCACTTGTGTACTATGCCTACCAATCCGCAGTGGAGCAGCGTGGTGGGTCTATGCTCTAAAAGCCCTCGCTCCTCGGAGTGAGGAGGCCTGTGCCCAGCAGTGGGACATTAAAGGGCTGCTACTTACTTACTTACTTACTATATAAGTATAGCTTCTTTTTATTAAATCAATAATTTCGTTGGTATTCCGACACGGGAATAGACGACATGTTAAAAAAACACTTATAAACTATCGCAGCGATGTATTATTTATCGGCATTTATTTTGTAAAATATAAATATACGTTAATTATTTATTTGCAGCGCGCATTCTGTCATTTTGAAGTAAAATGTGCCTTTTTAAAGGTGGATTTGATGTTACATTTGTATTTGTAGCACTTGCTACTGGTGTATCCAATGTCTTTAACAAAATTCAGCTCTGTTGGCGTTTTGTAACATGAAATGTTTGTTTTGACCAGATAATTACTAAATTACGTCAAATATAACATGATTACTTGTACTATGAAGCATTTGGTTTCATAATAAAATTTAGCCCTACAGTCTTTCGTTGGCTTTACGCTTATGATAAAATGTAAATTCTACGAATAGCTCTTCCCCTTGATCACAATCTTGTAATAATTTTCGTCATTACAAAGTAAGGAAATTTCCTCGGTTGCTCATTTAAATTATAATTAAACCTATTACGTTTTGCTTAATTAGGTCAATTGCTTTGTTTTGATCAAAATTTTACAAGCATTTATATTATGTATTATTTCTCTCATTTAAATACTGTATACATCTGGGATAGTAAGAGAAGCAGCTCCATGACGAATAAATATATCCTTCTTTCGCTTTCTCTCCCACTCACTCCCTCATCGTGAGCTCTTTAACTATGTACATCAAATTGACTTAAAATTTAGGTCCTTCATCATATCTTCAGGGGATCAGTATCTACGTGGATAAAAGCAAGGAGAAGAGCAAGTGTATATTACAACCAAAAGAGATATCGTTATCTAAATTTTATTCTAAACAAGTCGATCAGCGTCTTCTTCGTGGAATTAGTCTTAATATATAAAATATGCATATGTATCACCATGTTACAATCAGTCAGTCGTTTTTACACTTGTACTAGATGTGTAGATATTATGATTTTCTCTAGAATATAATTAATAAATGTTTTATCGCAGAAAGTTTCATCTTCTATGCTTCAAGTTATAATTTCGAGACAAAAAGTAACCTGTGGGTCTAAGATTCTAACTATCTCCAACCCACAATTCAGGAATATAGTAGAAGCAATTATAATGTCACAGACACTGCTATTTTCATATTTATAATAATAGTATAGATAGATTACGTTGCTGAGTTTGTATCGGCCGTGACTTGCTTCAGATTGTTTCGTCGCAGCGGTTTATGAAGCAAGATAGTAGGGGCGTATGAACCAGATGGGTCTTTGGCGGGCTATGCCTTAAGCGTTGTATGCATTTTTATTTAGTGTAGCTTAAGGGAGGTAAACTTGGGACGCTAAACAGTTGCATATAAGTACTACGCAGCTAACAAATCAAATCAAAAGTATTTTTATTCGAATAGGTATATTACAGCACTTTTGAATCGTCAAATTGTAATTTTTTTCCACACTCTGATTCTATTATACTTGCTTAAAATCTAAAGTTATGAGGGTTCCTTCGCGCCCTGATCCGAGAAGAACCCACAAAAACTCAGTCGGGTATTTCTTTTTGTTACCATCATCATTACAACATCATATTAGTTTACTATATTTTAATTAAAATTAGAGCAATTCGTTCACTCCCAGGCGTTACTATCGTCTAGGTAATCTTGCAACTTATAATACGATTTTTCTATCAACTTTCTTTTAACAAAGGCTGAATTTATTAATTGACATCTTTAAAACGTCTTGTGGGAGTTTATTATAGAAACGTATACAGTTACTCTTAAATGAGTTGTTAATCTTATGGTAGTACAATAATATTCCTCCTAATTTAATTTTGGTTACGGCAGCCAATCTCATGCAGAGTGTAGCCATTTGGGCAGGAGTATTTTGTAATATACATTGTATGCACAATACAAAATGATGTTTATTCTTTGACTTTTAAAATCTGATAGCACGATGGGAACATACAAAATCAGAGAGAGATCAGGTGCAGGACCGACGGCTTAACATGCTCTTCGAGGCACGGGGGTGGAGCTCGCAACTTCAAGCAAATACAGTAAAAACTTATCAGAATAATATTAATTTTAAATTAGTTACACACAAAATTTCACTGAGCATGTCTTGTCACAAATATCTAATATTAACTTATTTAGATCTGAATTAGGACTCCACATTATCAAAACATCTTAAAACATGCTACAATCAAAACGCATGCAATTTTTTGTTATCTGGTCATCATATTATAGATTTTTCTCTCTCTCTTTCAACCGGTAAATTTGCATTGTAACTGTTTTTCTTAGTTTATAATTAATTTAATTTATATTATGTAATTACTATATAAGCCCATTAGTGACGTTAATGTTATGTTTATGTATTGTTTCTTGTTTACCTCTTTCTATATTCATAAATTTGTACATAAGTGTTGTTGGCTTATCTAAAAAAATAAAATAAATAAACAAATAATAAAAATACGAAACAGTCGGCTACAATGTGTTAAGAACTACAACATAAATATTTTGTGCATATAAAACTAAGGATAAAAAATATTGGACATAAATAAAGGAGACATATTTTATTACAATTTTAATGGCCCAATTACCTTTCGAAACGTCTTTCAATGAATTTTTTATGTTAATACTTATCTCAAGTTTCGTAATTAAGGTACATATAAAAGATGAATTTCGCTCTTATTAGAATTTATTTATAAAGATATGTGTTTTTATTAAATAGAATTTTTCAATGATGTATAAATTTCAACTTAATAGAAATAATAAAACACTTACACTGATATTTCCGAATTAAATTAAATGATAATGATCTTATAAATTATCTTCCTTTAACATATCAGCACCTTTTTCAGCAATCATTATCGTTGGAGCATTTGTATTGCCTCGAACGATAGTAGGCATTATAGAAGAGTCGATCACTCCGATATTTTTAAAACCGTAAACTCGTAATCTAGAATCTATGACAGCTTCTTTATCTTCAGCTGGTCCCATCTTACAAGTACCAACGTGATGGTATATAACACTGGTATATTCCATCAGTATACAAACAAAATAATCATAAGTTCCCCAAATATATTGCTTACAACCATTAATTGATTCTCTGTTAAATTTAGCTCCATTGCGCTTGAATATTTCAGTTTCTTCTAAACCCACAGTCAATTGTATGGCTTCAATCAATACATCTAAATCTTCTTTAATTGTAAAAAACCTTGAATATATTAAAGGTTGGCTGAAAATTGGGTCTGTTTTGTTCAATAACAAAAATCCTCGACTCTTTGGTACAAGGAGAAGAGGTCTGGCTGCAATACCGTCGTAAAAAGATAAAGGAAAGATATTTGTTGCCAGATAATTTGTCGGATCTGAATAAAAATCTTTAACATTTCTTCCATCAAAGTGAACTTGTATATCTGGTGCTGGGTCTTTAGCATATTTTGTCTTAAAAAATGCGATACTATTCAAAGTACTGGTAGTCGCTAGTGGCCCAAACTTATTAGGTTCTTGATTCTTATATTTTTGAATTTCAACTTCTAACCTATGGCCATCAATAGCTGTTGAAGTTTTATTTGATAAGTTTATAATAAGCGCATCTGTTGTTGCATGATTTTGTAAATTATATCCTACTGGTAAATCAGCTAGGACAGGTATATTTAGAGAATTTAAATGTTGTTTAGGTCCAATCCCAGATAGCATGAGTAATTTTGGAGAATTTATTCCACCACCACTAATGATTACTTCCTTTCTTGAATAAACACTAGAAATCTTTCCATTTCGGATATAAGTTACACCTTGAGCTGTTCTAGTATTTTCATCTATAATTATTTTGGTAACCAAAGTGTTCGTCAATATATCTAGATTACAGCGTTTAGAACGTATTGGTTTAATATAGCCAATATTGGCAGACCATCGACGACCATTTTTAGAAGTAGATAAAGCAATATTTGTTCCCAAATTATTTGGACCAGTTAGGTCTATTATTGGCAATCCCTTTTCTTTGAAAGCATCAACTAGCATCGCCGTGTTAACATCAGTATAAGAAAATTTTTCTACATTTAGTGGACCACCAACTCCGTGATAATATTTGTCAAGAGTTTCAATATCTCTGTTGTTTTCAGATTTTTTTAAATATGAAAGTATCTAAAAGTTTAAGATAAATTATTTTATTTTAATTATGACTAGATATAAGCTAAACTATACAAGATTGTTTCATGCACGCAGACACTATGCACATAAACATAAATACGAAATTTTTACTGCCAGATTGTTGATGGTATACAAATATAATATAAACTATTCCTTCTCCTCTTGTTGTGGCTCAGTGATTAGCATCGTGGTGATCCCGACGTAGCAGGTTGTGTCATTTTTGCTAATCGATGTGGATGGCTTGACTTGCCATCGGAAAATTCCACGGAATCGAGAAACTAGTGTATTTTGAACAACATAAAAAATACTAACTAAGATTCCTTACCTCCTTATAACTCCAGCCTACATTGCCCAATTTTGCCCAGTTATCGTAATCTAATCGATTGCCCCGCATATAAACCAAGAAATTCACAGCACTGGATCCTCCCATAGTCTTACCGCTGGAATTTTTTTGTTTGACACTATTTTTAAATTAATTTTATATTTATTAGAACAGTTAATGATTTTTGGAATATATAACGACGAGATTTAGTTTACAAGAATTATTTATTGCCAAAATTTGCAGAAAAATAATGATTGTACCACTAATTTCCGAAATAAATGACAAATTGTATGAGTACTTTAAAAAGTAAACGCGATTATATTCTAATGTTGATATGTAAATTTTTACTTTAGAACAATACCTAGTCCATGAACATCTTTGGTCCTTTTGTGACCGACATGTGAGATTTTCAGGTTCTGTTTTGAAGTTCCAGTCTATATTGGAGCCTCTAAGCGTTGGTGAAAATGAAGGCACCATCGTGACATCGGGTTCCTCACCACCGGCCTCTATCAGAAGTATCTGTGAACTCATTTGTATGAATACACGTGAAAAAAATAATTACAACAATATTATCTCTTCGTGTTAGTTACAGAATCATGACAATATAATATATAAACGTGCAGCTGTAACCTCATTCAATAAAAAAGTAATGAAATAAATTAATGTCATTTTATAATGACATTAATTTATTATATATGACATCAAGCCACAAGAAATGCAGTGTTATGTGTTTAATACTGCAGATTTGCGTTATTTTTTAATGCATATTGTATTAATTTTGGCTATATATTATTTTACCTTCCATTCCTTTATTTCTGATAAACGGTTTGCTAGAACACTTCCCGCTGAACCTGCGCCTACAATAATGAAATCATACGCTTTCTTTTTCTTTTTATGCAACAGTTTGCCTTTCGTTTCGAATTCGTTTTTCGTTTCAGATGGTAATATAATTTGAGATATTTTTGTATCATTATTTTGCAGCGCCTTTTTATTCCTTTTAATACTTGTAGTATAGTTTATAGTAACGTTTGGTATAGATAAATCTAGGCTTTTTGATATCAGCTGTGATCGATTAGCAGCATAGTTATCTTCTTCTAAGTCTTTACTTCCGACATTGAAATGGAGTTCAGATTGATTTTCGATACTGTTTTCAAATTTATGACTCAGAAAGTCATTATAAAAGGGATGACAAAGATTTATGTTTCGATCCGGAACACTGTAGGAGACACGACCAAAAAGACGCATTACTAAGGCTAAAAACATTACACCTGTAGACGAGCATTGGGTCAGTGGTGCTTTTTCTTCGGAACAAATACTGCTAATATTCATAGATATCCATACGTTATTCATTTTCGCTTCTGAAATTTGCATAAACAATTGTTATTAAATATTACTTTCACTTGTTAATGAGCGAATTGTACAATAAAGGGACGATACCCACCTATATTAATTTTGTTATCGTTACAGACAATGGTAGAAGCTTATAGGAGTTTAAGAAACTTTAAATGTTAAAAAATAACCTTTTTTTAAATTATTTTATAGTTCATCATAGCGATGATCACTATTTATCTATAGATATAAATAAAATTGAAGTGTATGTTAATTTCAAACAGCTTTATATAAGCATAATACATATAGCAACATAATACATATAAAAGTAAATATTGTACATACTTATACCAAAAATACAATTTTAAAATGTTGTCAGTCTGTACATTTTTTTCAATTTATCTCTGACACGATTGCATGTGATACAAATAACTATAATGTATAAAAACTACACTACCTATGCCACTTCACGTACAAAGCAAGGACTAAAAAATAAATTTGCCCTCATGTTTTTATATCACCTTCAATAATGTTTGTAAATAAGATAAAGTAATATGTTAAGGTTGTTTGTCAAGCATGTAAATTAATTTCAACATTATTGACTGACTAATCATAATTTATTTAAAATACCAAATTATTATGATATTTTAACCAAATTAGCAAAATTACTCTCTTCGCAATTAGTAAGAAGCAATTTTCCCATATTTCTGCGGAGAATCCGATTCAGCTAGTTATTTTGTATTAAAACTTCCAATATTTTTCACATAAAGATATCTTTTGTAAAATAAACTTACTTTAGTTTGTGTTGTTTGTTTCTGAAATGTAATAAATGTAAGATTTGTTGTCCGGACCTTCGTCGTCGTCACTTCAAGCGATGGACGTCCACTGCTGGACATAGCTCTCGCGAAATTACGTCCACAAGGCCCGATCTTGCGCCGCCTGGCTCCAGCGGCTACCGGCGACCCTTCATATGTTGTTAGTCCACCTTGTGGGGTCCATCGGTCCGTCGGACTATGTGCCCCGCCTATTACCACTTCAAGTTCGCGATTCATAGGGCTATGTCAGTGACTTTGGTTCTACTACGGATCTCCTCAATTCTAATTTGCTCCCGTAGAGAAACTCCGAGCAATAGCCGAGCAATAGCTGAGTGATTCTGAACTTTCATATGAGACCCATAGTCAGCGACCATCCGGACCTTATAAATCTCAAAAAAGTGTCCCACAGGGATGTATCTCATATCCTCTTTTATTCAATGCTCTACTTCTATCTTTTACGCAAATACATTGTCAGTATACGGCTATAAAGTGGGAGGTCGTTATTTCTATTGTTAGAAAACACCAACTTTTAACATGCAGATGTGAGTAAAGTGCAATAATGAAATGGTAGAATTCTAATAAGAAGCCCTAAGTTTTGGATGCTTGCATCAAAAACACCCAGGCTCTGAATTTGATAATGAATTTTGTAACGGACTCGTCCGTACGTAAATAATTATATTTATGGATTTTTCATACTTTCACACATATTATAAAAAGAGTATAAAAATATATTATTTATTAATCACAAAATAAAATTAATATATTAAGAAGATAAATTCAACAAATAATTACAAAATATCATTAAAGTCGGATTCACGTATAGACGGGGCGCGTTCGTGTATTGAACCGCGCGGATCGTCACGACAGCCTCCGCGCATATATAGGGAGTGGTGAGCGGCGCGAAGCGATGCGGCACGGAGATGTCGCGAATGTATGACTGCATGTATTGTATGAGATTATGCGCCTAGCGAATAGAGGGACCGAATTTAAATATTAAAACAATATTTAAATTATAATTAAATATTATAAATAAAATAATAAATGTCATACATTACTACTGGGGCGATACACATATTAGTTGAGTTTATCTTGACTATTTCGAACGAGCGTGCTTCGGCATGCCTACAGTTGGTGTTGCGATCCTACCTTTCACTAGGAGAGGTTGGGGTTCGACTCCAGCTTATTATGGTGTCTTAAATGNCCGTGAGATGACTGTGTTTTATTTTATTAAAACAAAAACTACTGATCCAATGGATATTATTTAACATATAATTAATGTTCCCTCAAATTACTATTTGTAATGCCTTATGGATATAATAAAATAATATTAAGATTATCAAATTTCACATTCTCTTTACCTCTGACGCTCTAAAAGGATTTGGATTACTATGAATACAACATATTAATGGGTTCTAACTAGCTGGACGATCGTATATGGCCAAATATATTTATATTTATTAAACTCCAGCGATGCCTTTAAACTATGCCAGATGCGAGAGTATGGTTATGTATATTTTTATATATATGAAAAAAAAAATTATATTAAGTATTGATGAGTGAGGTCGATACAGTTACAATTTGCATTCTACATAATGCTTAATAGTCACGAAAAAAGAGTCGGAGTAATTCGGAGATGGCAAAAATAACAATGAGCAATCTAAATTTTGGAAGACAGGAATGTCAGCAAGATATGTTTCAAAAAGAAACCTTCATGTCTCAACAATCCAAAACATAAACAAATTAATTCGAAAGAAATGTTATTGAGGCAAATTGTTTTAGAACTAGGATAGTAAAACAAAAAAATGACATAAAATTTTGTGTAACTATAAAATGAACTTAAAAGATAAGAATATACGCACATCAAGGTTAGTCTACATAACAATAATAATGTACTATAAAAACCAGTATTCCGTAATACGCTAAGAAATGCGTATATAGTTTTGATGATGATGAACTCGATAAGATAAAAATGAAAATGTTCTGATTTTTTATCTACATTTTGACAAAAAATGGTCTTCCTTTATCATGTCAGCACCTTTTTCAGCAATCATAATTGTTGGAGCATTTGTATTTCCTCTGACTATTGAAGGCATTACTGAGGCGTCGATCACTCTGAGATTTCTGATTCCATACACTCGCAATCTATGATCGACAACGGCATGTTTGTCCCATGCTGGTCCCATCTTACACGTGCCTGTTGCATGATATATGACTGTGGTATACTCCATAAGAATACAAGCAAAATATCCATATGTACCCCAAATATGTGATGTACAACCAAGAAGCGGTTCCCTAACAAATTTAGCAGCAATGGATTTAAATATCTCTGTTTCTTCTAAGGTCACTAATGATTTCATAGCTTCAATCATTACGTCTAAATCGATTTTTATCGTGAAAATATTTGAATATATTAAAGGGTTACTGAAAACTGGATTAGTCTGGTTTAATAACAAGTATCCTCGACTTCTAGGAACGAGTAAAACAGGCTTAACTCCAAGACCATCGTAGAAAGATATAGGCATCGTACGTGACCTCAAATAATTTGCTGGATCTGAATAAAATTCTTTAACATTAATTGCATCAAAAAGAACTTGTATATCAGGCGCTGAATCATTTGCATACTTTGTTTTCATAAATGCATTGCTACTGATAGTAGCAGAACTCGCTAAAGGACCAGTCTTTTTGATTTTTTGACGCTTATATTTGCGAACATGATTCCAGTTGCATATGACGGCTAAACATTGTAACCTACAAAAAACCTATGTTAAAAGGAGTAACCGTTGAGTTTCTTGCCGGCTTCTTCTCAGCGGAATCAACTTTCCGAACCGGTGGTAGATTTGTTACCAACGGACAGACTACTGACGATTCAAAAGTGCTTTTTGAGCCTACTTGAATAAAGAATATTTTGATTTTGATTTTGATTTTGAACTTCGTCTAATAGCTGATTACTACTGATAGTCTTTGAAGTTTTATTTGATAAGCTTACAATAAACCCATCTAATGTAATATGGTTTTGTAAGTTGTTACCCACGGATAAATTCTTTAGCACTGGTATATTTAAAGAAACCAAATGTTGTTCAGGTCCAACACCAGACAACATTAGTAATTTAGGGGAATTTATTGCTCCACTGCTTAAAATTACTTCTTTTCTTGCATACGCACTATGAAACTTGCCATTTTTAACATAAGTAACGCCTTGAGCTGTATTCGTTATTGGATTGATGATTATTTTGGATACGTAAGTATTTACAAGTATATCTAAGTTAGTTCGTTTCGCACGTATAGGTTTAATAAAAGCCTCGTTAGTAGACCATCGTCGTCCATCTTTAGAAGTAGATTGGGCAATATTTGTCCCCAAATTATTTGGACCGGTTAAGTCGCTTATGGCTAATCCTTTTTCTTCGAATGCTTTAACTAACATTACTGTGTTAATATCTGTATATGAATATCTCTCTACGTTGAGAGGTCCACCTGTGCTGTGATATTGTTTATCATAAGATTCAATATTTCTGTTATTTTCAGATTTCTTAATATAAGGGAGTACCTGAAAAGCAAAAAATGAAATTTGAAATATACTGACACATCGAAATTATTCCAAATTGCATATAATGATCATAAGTATGAAATAACAGCAATGAAAACTTTGTTAAAATTATTCACCACTAATATTTATGCAGTAACTCTTCGTAACTCCAACCATCATTTCCCAATTTTGCCCAGTTATCATAATCCAGTTTATTGCCTCGCATATAAACTAAATAATTCACCGCACTGGAACCTCCCATTGTTTTACCGCTGCAAAGTTATTTTTTATTGTAAGTATTCAAAATGTAAAAAAGCATATCGTATCATTTGTATATGTCAGAGTGCAATAGTCTGTGGAACGCTGGCGCCATCTGTCTATCGGCGTGGGGAAGAGTCAATAGTGACAATCCGGCGTGCGTCTCTCGGTAGTTCTCCAGTGACGGTCCGCCAGAGCGGTTGAATATCGAAACTGTCGCGTTTCTAGCTGTTATTATTAATGACTTTGTGTAAATTGATATCGGGAATATTTAGTGATTGGACATTATAATCTGAGTTAATTATTAAACTGTGTGATTGCACCAACATTATCCACCAACGCCCACATTATGGAAATCGAATAATGGATGCCATGCTTTATGCTCCCTTCTCTCTTATTCTCCGACATATTTAATAATAAAATAGGATGATTAATGGGATTCTGTAAATGTTCACAATAAACATTTTCACACATAAAATAAAAATATAAATATGCTATGTTTAAGAATTCATTGCGAAATTTAGTATAATGTTTATTAACATTTTAAAGTTATTATGGTTATTCAGTGACTGTGATAAATAAAACAAAAATATTCACACAATATATGTGATATACATTGGAAATACTTCATTTTATCACGAAGATTTCAAAATATCCCGGAAAACATTATCAATTTATGATTTTAACTAGTTTTATTACTTATTTTTGTGAATATTACGTGTTTTGAAAATATTAGTTCTCTTAAAAAAATAGCAAACTAAATTGTAATTTTGATGTGTCTAACTAGATAACCTACAATATTACCTCCATCGAGCATTACCGCTTTTGACACAGAAACGTGATAATTAAAAATATGGAAAAATATGATCACCTCGACCATGAACAACCTTGATCCTTTTGAGACCGACAAGATAATGTTTGGGGTTCTGTTTTGAAGTTCCAGTCAATGTTCGAGCCAGCAAGTGTTGGTGAAAGTGCAGGAACCATTGTGACGTCGGGTTCCTCGGGACCAGCTTCTATAAGAAGTATCTGAAATATAATATGAAATGAAGAAATCCAAAATGTGATACAGTCCGATCCTTTTGTGCTAGTTTTGGTTATAAGGGATTTCAGCTATGGTTCGTTACTGAGGTGGGAAGAAGTATACAACAAATTAGTAGTAAAATGACGCGTTTTTGAAGATAAATATATGTTTCTCTGGTATATTATTTAGCCTAATTACATGCTTCAAGTAATTTTACACTAATCCCCTTGGATTTCGCTAGCGAGTTACAAAATGCAATGTTATAAGCCTATCGCGATGCTGTCAAGTGAGAAATGTTGGGCGGATATGGCCTCTTCTGCGAGACTGTAATCTCACCGCCGAAGGAGGCGGGATACTAGGCGGCTTTTGTTTGCGCACCAGCTCCCACCTCCATGAATCCTCAGTCGGACTCATCTGGGGCACTAGAGTAGAATGCGCAAGCTGAACCTCTGGTGTCTCACTTACGGATGAAGAGAGTTCCACTGGGTTTTAGTGGGTATTGCGAAATCTCCTTCCTCGCTGAGTCCCACACTCCTGACCCATTCAGGTCAGGGTAATTGCGTAAAAGCATTTCCAAGCGCAAAAAAAAAATAATATAAGCCTATGGTATCCATTGACAGTCAAATTTTTGCCTAATCCTGTAATTATTGACAGTTATTGCTGAAATATATATCTAAAGGACGATATTGGTAATTTTTAATACAATTTACGAAAATTAATTACTGATACTTACTGTTTATGTAAATATATTATTGTATCGTAAGTTTAATACTCCAATTACTTAAAATTGATACCATCGTACCTTCTACTCTTTTACTTCTGATAAACGATTTGCAAAGAACTCAACCCGCTGAACCAGCACCCACAATAATAAGATCATATATTTTACTTTTTGTAACATATCGCGATTTGTTTTCTTTCTTTTAATTTTTTACCGATACTGGAGTGGTATGTGGTTCTTTCGTGTTCTTGACATCAACTGGTTTTATTAAGTCCTCCACTTTCGTCTTGTATGGATAAATTTTGGAAGTGTCAGAGTTTTTCGAGTGTACTTGGTCCTAACCAAAATCTTTATGGACATCTACGCTTGGTAAATTCTCATATATATTATTAGTCGTATATTCAGTATTAAATCTACAAGGCTTCGATCTTTTTTCTGAGTAAATTTCAAAGTTTGGATTCCAGTTATCATCGTCAAAATTTTTAGATGGATAATTTTTTTGATACGGGACACTAGTTTTGCAATTCGGTAAGCTACGTCGGTGACTTTAGTTCTCCTACGGACCTCCTTATTTCTGATTTGATCACGTAGAGAAACCCTGGGCATAGCCCTCTCCAATACCTGCTGAATGACTTTGAGTCTTCAGTTTTTACTAGTCATAAATTGGGAAAAAGACTACGCTTCCGCTGTATGAAAAAGCATTAATGAAAACAAATTAAGTGATTATAATATAAAAGAAAAATATATGTAACAAATAATTTCATACCTTCCATTCTTTTATTTCTGATAAACGGTTTGCTAGAACGCAACCAGCTGAACCAGCGCCCACAATAATGAAGTCGTATATTTTATTATGTGTACCGTATTGCGATTTGCTTTTCTTTTTCTTATTAACCAATTCTGGTGCAGCATATAAGTCTTTTTTATCCATGTCATTATATGATTTTTCTAGATTCTCCACATCTCTAGACGAGTGTAGCTGAACGTTATCAAAATCTTTAACTACATCTTGTAAATTCTTTTTTCGATTCTTGGATGGCGTAAATTTACCAGATTTGAATCTATTTTCTGAGTAAGTGTCAATCTTTTGATTCCAGTAAGCATTATCGTAATTTTCATATGGATTATTTTTTGGATAAGGGACGCTGTATGAAACATTACCAAAAAGTTGTGTCACTAAGGCCACAAACAAAACACCCGTTGACGAGCATGCTGTTAATGGTGCTTGTTGTTCCGAACAAACACTACTTAAGTTCCGAGGGGTCCAAGTTGTTTCCATTTTTTGCACGTCGAAAAATATTTCATTAAGAGATTCCTGTAAACTAAATAATTGTATTTCACTTGATTCATAAACTGCAATAAATTAACGTTATGCAAGTTAGATTTGTATAATCTAGTTGTAGTTTAGTTGGTTGTTAAAGGAGCTATAATTATTTGAAACAATCTGAAATGTGATACTTGTGAGCGATATGCTGTACTATAACCGTATGTTCTATATTTGGCTTTAAATTTTTACATCTAGTACCCGAGCAATTATATATGTTTGTCATGAACATACCACAATTGTAAATGTATTTACATTTAATCAAGTGTTTTAATTTCGTTGCTACAAAAAGCGCTTACGCAATATTTGAAATTGACGTGTCTATGTAAATAAAATTATAGCTTGCAGTTGTGTGCAAATATTGCCACGTTATTGCTAGTAATTCGATAACGAGTCCTTATTTTTGATTGCAGGCTTTAATACGTAAGAAACTACAATTACCTTAAATTGCCTAAATGCGCTGCAACAAAGTCAAAAAAGGAGGACTTCCACCGATCTACCAGTGAGGCTTAGATATACATTTTCAAATGCAACGACGATTTTTTTTTGAGAAAATGCAATCGTATGTATTGCAGCACACGTAGTTAATATTAATATGATTAATTATTCTATATGTACATTCATTAAATCCATTACCCCATCCATTTAAACTAGCATAAGTTATACTTGGATAGAGTTACATGTACATTGTTTAGTTTAACGTCCTGTTCCTAACATATGCCTATTAGATCTTGCATCTAATCCCTATTAGATTATCGTTATTTATAGCATTTTTACACCAATTACCGTATGGAGCTCAGTTTATCAGTCGAATGTCGTTTGTTGTTTAATCAATGAAGGAGTAATTAATAAAGTAGAAATTCATGTGTAAACGACTCAAGGGTCGTCGTACTAAAAATTAACTAAATCGAAATATATCTCGAAAAACAATTTCTAATAAGAATTTCTTAAAAACTCTACATACGATTAATTGGAAATTTAGCAAATTGGGTACTACTATGTGGGTTACGCTTGGGGACGACCACTCTCTGCTTGTCGTGGTTAGAACCATGGTGGGCAGAGAAGTCAGCTGGAATGCCGTCTCTTTTTGTGAGGACGAGATGTGGCAGAGACATGGTGGAGAGGTAGCCTCTGGACATTGGGTGCGGGGCCTATTGCCCCTTTAGAGAGATTCCGAGGGAGGACAAGTGGCATGCCACTAGAATAAGAGAAATACAAAGAGAGGAGCCCTATTGGCATATTGTCGACGAGAGTGCGGATGTATTCCGATTCCCTGCTTTCGCCACAGAACCTCTGGAGGAGCACCATCGGGATTTAGCCGGTAAGACCCGTAAGACGGCATAACCCGTAGCACCTTTCCCCCGTGGCGTTGCGGGTATCCATGAGGATTTCACGAGGAGTAAAGAAAAAAAGGGCTCGTTCTGTATTATTGGTGAAGTTATGTAAGTTCTATATGTAAGTAAAGGTTGTACAGGTGAAACCTAAGAGATTGATTGCACTGACAACAACTAGTATTAACTTCTTTTACTTTTTGTTTGCTGTCAGAACTGTAATCTCATCTGATGGTTAAGGACGATACAGTTTAAGATAGAAACGTGGTCTTCTGGTAATAGGTAGTTTATATCCTATGTTTACTACACAGCGGTACGTCTTTGCTAATAGAATGGTAACAAGCCACAACCAAAACCTTCAACAAGACCAGATTCAGATACGTTAGAGAAATTACTTTCTTAATTGCCTCATTGATCTAGTGGTTAGCATATTCGACTACATACATGAGGTCCTGGGTTCGAGTCTCGGGTTGGGCAAATTCAAAAATCATTGAGTTTTCTATTAAGATTTCTCAATATTTGCCCGAAGTTGGGAAGTTGGCGGTGTGATCCACCCCCGTGCCACGGAGAGCACGTTAAGACGTCGATTCTGCGCCTGATCTCTCTCCGGACGTGGCTGATTCCCATCAGACTATACGAGTAAGAGTGAAGAAATAGAGAGTATAATTGTGTACTATGCCTGCCAATCCGCAGTAGAGCAGCGTGGTGGGTCTATGCTCTAAAAATCCTCTCTCCTATGAGTGAGGAGGCCTGTGCCCAGCAATGGCACGTTAATGGGCCTTACCTTACTTTCCTAAATTTTGGAAAATTGAGCCCAGAACCTCTGCTAGCGAAACGAGTACTCGCACAATTACGCCAGTGACTTGCTATTGTTTCTAATAGTTTATTATCCAACTATTGGTTCAAGTTCACATTAACAAGTATAATATTAACCAAGTGTTTTCATATCTCCTTTAATAAATTTTTCTTTAAAAATTTAAACGTGAATGTGTATTTCACAGTACAAATAGTAAAATGTGTATGTTCAAACAACACCTTATGTTTAAATAAATGTGTTTAATGATAAACCAGACAATTATATTTTGTTATATAACCCAATATTATTTAAGTCTAATAATATGTAGTTATATCATCAATTTAAACTATTCGTAACTTGATATTCAGTTAAATGGCCACTTATACTAAATGATATAAAATATTTCTATCTAGAGACAGATAGAAAATATATTTTTAATTAATATATACATACATATAATTAAATAACTAAATAATAAGCCGTCATGGTTTATATAAAGTATCACACTTATACGGAATTGTGTTAGGGGACACGTCTCTACTGTTAGGATGGTAACGACAATGAATCTTTCTGAAAAGTAGTCACAAACCTACATAAATTATTTCAAAACAAGTGCCAATATTCTTATCATATTTAAGAGAAAAACAAAACAGAAAAATGATACACATTTGTACATAAAATTAAGACATATAATCCAGAATCATTCACTTAGATACAAGCAACACTGATTAATAAAAATTCTCTGCTTACGATAAACTTTGGTTTTAATTAGAAAAGGATAAATATAATTCAATTTATTCAATTTAATTAAATATTAGATGGTTTTTCATTTACTATTAATGATAAAACGTTATGAAAATTATGACAATTTTCAAGAATAATATCAATATTTTATATTATTTATTACATGTTTGCAAAAAGTTATCCTCTTTTATCATATCGGCAGCCTTTTCAGCAATCATTATAATTGGAGCATTTGTATTACCTCTAGTTACATTAGGCATTATAGAACCATCAACTACTCTTAGATTATGAATACCGTATACACGTAATCTTGGATCTACAACGGCATCCTCATCACATGCTGGGCCCATCCTACATGTGCCCGCGGGGTGATATATGGTACTAGTATATTCCATAATAATACAAGCAAAATAATCGTACGTTCCCCAAGTATATGATGTACAACCACTGAGCGGTTCCTTGACAAATTCAGCACCAATGCTCTTAAATATTTTTGTTTTTTCTAAGCCCACCACAGATTCCACAGCGTCGACCAATACGTCTAAATCCCTATTTACAGTCAAAAAGTTTGAGTATATTAAAGGTTGACTAAAAACTGGATCAGTCTGGTTCAGCAAAAGGTATCCTCGACTTTCAGGTGCAAGTAAAATAGGATAAACTGCAATGCCGTCATAGAAAGAAAAAGGTGACAGGCTTGACCCCAAATAGTTTAATGAATCTGCATAAAATTCTTCAACATCTCTTCCAACAAAGTGAACCTGTATATCCGGCGCTGGATAATAAGAATACTTTGTTTTGAAAAATGCAATACTATTAGCAGTGCAAGTACTTGCTAAAGGACCAGATTTTTTAATCTTCTGATTTTTATATTTAAGTACTTCTTCTAACAACTCATCACTATTGATAGCCGTAGAAGTTTTATTAGACAGTCTAATAACAAGACCATCTGTTGTAATATGATTTTGTAAGCTGCGACCAACGGGTGAATTCACTAATACTGGTATGTTTAGAGAAGCCAGATGATCTTCAGGACCAACACCAGACAACATTAGTAATTTAGGAGAATTTATTGTGCCGCCGCTAATAATTACTTCCTTATTTGAATATGCATTATAATATTTCCCATTTTGAACATATGTCACTCCTTGAGCTGTTTTAGTTTTTGGATCGATGATTATTTTAGTTACATAGGTATTTACAAGTATATCCAAATTCTTTCGTTTTTCACGGATTGACTTAATATAAGCAACGTTCGCCGACCAACGTCGTCCATCTTTAGACGTAGACTGTGCGATATTTGTTCCCATGTTATTTGGACTGGCTAAATCCCTTGTTGCTAATCCCTTTTCGTTAAATGCTTTTACTATTATATCAGTATTAATATCTCTATAGGAAAATGTTTCCACATTGAGAGGACCACCTACTCCATGATATCGTTTATCAAGATATTCAATGTCCTTGTTGTTTTCAGATTTCTTAAAATAAGTAAGAACCTGAAAGCAATTTGAGACGTTATACTATACACAACTAAAATTAACTTTTACATTATTAAAGAAATGTATCTAATATTATATAAAACATGTAATTATTTAAGAATATTACAAAAGTAATAGCAATATTTTGAAATTGTTAATAAATAAATTTATCGCCATACAAAAGTGATGCCTTTGAATGTAATTTAGATAAATCGAAACCAAAACATTGTATGTAAAGAAAATGGCGTTAAAGACAGACATTATAATTTTACAAGCATTGCAATAATATAAGTAACGAAATGGAAAAGTAGATCTTACCTCATCGTAGCTCCAACCTTCATTACCCAAATCTGCCCAGTTATCGTAATCAACTTTATTGCCTCGCATATAGACTAAATAATTCATTGCACTGGTACCTCCCATAGTTTTTCCGCTGCAAGATTATTTTTTATACAAAAGATAAATAAGAAAAATATTAATGTCAGTCAATCGATAAATATACATTTTTACCAATAAATAAGTTTTAAATAATTAAGCTTTACATAAGAATTCAATTACTTATTTAGTATTCCCAACCTGCTAAGTTCTCGGCATAGCTAATTGAGGACATTGACTTTTTTAATTTGTGTGAGAGAGAGTGATAAGAGGCGTTGACTGTGACTAATTAGCACTCCACCCACAAAATAGTAGCGAGCTTTCATTTTAAACTATATCACTATTAAAATCAGTTGATATGAACAATACTACATATTTCATTTTACAGTCGCGTTTGGACTGTGAAAAATAATTAAAGTACACTATCAGAAGTGAAACTTCATTGGCACACTATTTCTTAAGTCTTGTTTACGTTTATACAAATCTAAAACTTTAGATGTCCGAGAGGGAGGGATAAAGTATCACGCCTCATTCCCATATGGGTAGGCAGACACCACGTCCTCCCACTTGACACGATCCTTGCAAATCTACTTCGCTTCTTACACTCTCATTAATTCTTCACAAAAGTTCGTTAGTTCTCGTGACCTGGCCCTTATTTAAAATGTCCTGGATTTGGTCCAGGAACGTTCGCCTTGATCTTCCCCTTCCAACTTTCGCATTCGATCTTAACTCATAAATCCTTTTTGTCAGTCTCCTTTCATTCATTCCCTGTACGTGCCAAAACCATTTAATCATACCATTTTCAATTTAGTGACTACATCTACTTTTATTTTAAAGCAATAAGGCCGCCCTTGCACATAGATTAATAGTTTCATTTCTATCCATCTATTTATACCACATGTTATTTGAAAATATTAAGACTACCTAACTTTCCAACAAATTATCATAAAAACGTTGCACATCTTTGTGACGCTAATCACGCGTTTCATCCGTAAAAGTTCTACCCTCATGCGCCTAAAGAAGTTTCACTTCAAAAATCGTGAATTAAAACCAAAAATACTTAAATGATATGTGAATGAGTATCACCTTGTCCATGCACAACCTTGATCCTTTTGAGATCGACAAGATAGTGACTGTGGAACCGATTTAAAGTTCCAATCAATGCTCGATCCTCTAAGCATCGGTGCAAATGCGGGAACCATTGTAACGTCTGGTTCCTCCGGACCAGCTTCTATAAGAAGTATCTGAAATGTAATGTGATATTATTATGTATTCTTGCGAAGGTAGTGTCAATATGATATTTTAGTTCTGTTATTTTTGGGTTATATCAGGGTATTTGGCGTGTTATCCATTGCTAGCCACAGAGCTGGAGATACGATTGGAATTAATGTGTTATTAAAATTACTTGCCTTTATATTATAATATATTCCCAATCAGTGGGGCCTTAACTACCTTAATCTAACGCAAAAAAATTTAGTTGCCATTTAATTGATGACTAATTAAACCTAAGTTTTATCACTAAATAATGATGTAGGTAAATAGGATAATGTATGAAAGACATAACAATATTAGATAATAATAAGTGGGAAAAAGATAGATAAATTCTTAATGGAACACCAAAAAAGCATAATTATAGGAAATCTTAAATGATAGATAAGGAAACGTAGCTTGAAAAGCAGTCTTATTGAAAAAGCGAGTAGCATGGTTAAAAAATTACATACATCAATAGGATTTTGCTAATTTAATCATAGGCAAACAAATAAAATAGTCATCGATTCGACCGATCGTCCATTGCTAGACAAAATTCCGATCAAGTAATTAACATAATAACATCGAAGATAGGTTTATAAAAATATTGTCATACCTTCCATTCCTTTATTTCCGATAAACGGTTTGCTAGAACGCAACCAGCTGAACCAGCACCCACAATAATAAAGTCATATATTTTATCTTCTGTCTCGCACTGCGATGTATGTTGTTTCTTTTTTCTATTTGTGGATCTTGGTGTACTATACGATTCCTTTTTATCCACGTCATCAAATGATTTTTCTAGATTTTTATTATACTTACGAGACTTTTCTGAGTAAGAATCAAATCTTGGATTTAAAAAGACATTATCATAATTTTCATATGGATTGGTGTTTTGATGTGGGACACTATATGACACCTTACCAAATAGATGAGTTACCAAGGTCATGAACATAAGACCCGACGAGGAGCAAGAAGTTAAAGGTGTTTTTTGTTCAGCACAAACACTACTTATGTTCAAAGGAACCCATGGCGTTGCCATCTTTTTGAACCTTGAACAGTATTTCCTCTAAATCTTGTACCCTGTAAATTAAATATGGCTTATTTAGACACTGGAAAATAATAAATTTTTATTTTTACTTTATATTTGTGTATTATAATTACTTGAAGATATGCGAAGTGTGTGAACGATATGCTATAGCATAGCGACGTGTTTTATATTCGATTTCGAGTTTTTATACCTAGGTTAAGATGTATATTTATCATTAACATAACATAATATGTAAAGATTTGGTCAAGTGTTTAACAACAATAGCTACTTTCGAAATATTGTGTGTGGAAGTGACGTATATAAATAATATAAATATGCAATTATATGCAAATTTTCATACAACTTTAGTGAGAGGTACATAACACTGGTCTGCAAAAAATTTTTTTTTTCTCCTTCTTGTTTTCATGCAGGAATTCTTCATATTTTGTGCTCTAAACACGGAATCTGAGATACAATTAAGTACCACAAGTAGATTTCCAATATAATATTTATTTAATTAACAAACAATATTATTAAGAAATCAATGATTATAACGAAATTAATAAATATTAAAGTCTAAGTTTCACAAAATGAACAAATTATATCGGTCAGCTATCTCATTATATGGTGAGAAAATTTGTTATATTGTAGTTTTTCCCTTTTCATTGTTTCTATTGGAGTTTCTCGGCGAATTGACCAAATAAATCAGCGAGCATTGCTGCTGACCATTTCTCATTGTAGCGTTTTTGAATCTGCATTATACTCTAATCAAACTTGTAAACATGTTCATCTGATGTGGCTCCAAGATTTTCAGGAAAGAAATCTAAATAAGAGTCCAAAAAATGAATCTTGAGTAGCATATTGCGTCCTAAAGCTTTATAAGCAGAAAGAAACTCTCGAATGATTTGTCGGTAGTACTCACTTTTTGTATTCCCAAGAAAATTATGGTTCCAGTAAAGCCACCCAAGCTCTTTTTTCAGCTTTGTTCAACTTCGAATAAAAAGCTTCATCTTTCATTAGCTCATGTATCTGCGGACCTACAAAAATTCATAGAAAAACATCCAGACGTGATGGAAAAAATATGCCAAAGGGGATAGATTCAAAACATTTGAATCGTCGTTTATGTCAAATTTTTTTTAAAAAGGATTTCATTGCAGACCATTGTAATTATCTTACATTACGCCCAAAGATTGTTGTATGTAAGTATGTATGTTTGTTACGCTTTCACACAAAAAGAATGAAATTTTCAAAATGGTTTTACCATTAGAAAGCTACATTTTCACTGAGCGACGTAGGCTATATTACTTTCTCAAAAAAAACAAGGATTCCTAATGAAAATGCATTAATATAATCTAAGGTGTGAAAAAATTGGTCACATAAAATCTGTCATCGCGTGCGCTGCGAAAACTATTGAAGATAGAACAAAAAACTGTTCTACAGTATTACAGAACGTATTAATATGTATCAATTCTTATCCTATTAAATGTTTTATTAATTATTAATAAAATATTTTATTAAAGGCCGTATCAATATGTATATAATACTAATTAAATTATCAAAATCGGATCTCTAGGTGATTCTAGAAGATATTATAATAAAATTAGTATTATTATAGAAAAGTAATTTGAAAGCATGTGTAAATTGCACTTCAATTTTATAGTTATAATATCGTAGAAATATAGAAATCAACTTTATGTATAGTGTTCTATAAAGCAATGTGAATGTCATGCTGAAGTTATTGACTATTTTACAAATTCCAACAATAAAATATTAACAACTTGAAACTTTAAAAATATGTGTAGAATAACCGGGTAATATCGTTATATATTGTCATTTCATTGACTGCTTTAGGCATATATTGCCAACTTTCTAAGACTCAATCACGTAGAGCTACTCTACTAGTACTCTTAAACAAAGTAATTATGGTAAAAAAGACAGTGATTCTATTATTCTATCTAATAGATGAAAATTTATCTTCAAAGTAAAGCACCTCATGATCATTGTAAAAATGGGTATCCTACATGGGTCAACACTTTTATCCTTCATTGATAGTATATATTAGCCATATCACATATCCACTAAATAATTTTAAGAACATTATTATAAATAAACTTAATAATAATGTTGAATTATTTAAAAGAAAAAAACAGTTTCGGATATGATTTAAGGTGCACTTGAAAGTTCAATATCACTCAAAGTAAACTATTATTTAAAAGTATAACGACAGTGTTTGTTGCCAATTTTAGAAACCGGTAGTAAATTAATGTAGAAACAAATTAATGTAGATTCTAAAGCTAATTCGGTTTACTTGAAAAAATGATATTCCCATTTGAGTTCATTGTTTATCAGCCAAAAATCTTTTTTTGGCGACAAAATTATTTAGGCAATGGTGTCTCAAATCTTTATTTATTATTCCTTTACAGATTATCTTAATTTGGTAATATATGTGAAGTAAATTTATATGAAATTTTTGTATTTATAATTAAATAACACAAAAATAAAAAAGACCAAGTAATGTTCATTATGAAATCTACGTTTTATAGTATTGTATAAAATTTCATTAAATCTTGAAAAAAAAAATTTAAGTATTCGTCGTTGTCGTCGTCGCTTCAATCGATGGACGACCACTGCTGGGCATAGGTCTAGCGTAATAGCGTCCACAATGCCCGATCTTCCGCCACCGGGCTCCAGCGGCTACCGGTGACCCTCCTCATCGGTCCACCTTGTGGGGGTATGCCTACACTGCGCCGTTCGGTGCGGGGTCGCCACTCCCGCACCTTCGGCCCCCAATGTCCATCAGTCCTTCGGACTATGTGCCCCGCCCTTTGCCATTTCAGGTTCGCGATTCGTAGGACTATGTCGGTGACTTTGGTTCTACTACGGATGTCTTAATTTCTGATTCGATAACGTAGAGAAACTCCGAGCCCTCTCCATCGCACGCTGAGTGACTGTAAGCTTCCGCATGAGGCTCATAGCAGCGTCCACGTCTCAGAACCGAAGGCCATCACTGACAACACGCACTGTTCGAAGAGTTTGATCTTTAGGCACTGAGGGATATCGGACGAAAATATGTGGCGTAGTTTCCCAAACGCTGCCCAACCGATTTGGATTCGGCGATTGATCTCCTTCTCAAAATTGAACTGGGGCCGTTGCTGCCTTGTTTTAGTCATTGATGTGGTTATGCCATTAATCACCATGCTTTGCAGGCGGGTTGGTGATTGCAGTGCTGATCCTATCGCACCGATAATGATGCTGGCCGTTATCGGACTGTGTCACTTAGATCAGCTATGGAGAATGGTTATACCGCCATTTGTCGGTCGCCAGAGCCTCGACGGTAGAATCAGGCTGCACCGCATGCAGGTAAGGTTGGCGTTCGGAGAAGGGGACTGGGACGTGTTTCTCCCTCACGCCTCAATACAGTATTATTTTATAGATATAGATACAACGAAGGAAAAGAGGAGAGAAGGATTACTGCGAGAGTTCAAGTTAAAAATTTAAAAAGATTCTCTATTGGAGCTTTCCCCAATACTACTATTTCAAATTTTTAATTCGTTGTATAAAACCTCTTAAGGTTTTATACAACGAATTTGAAAAAAATGTTCTAGTTGGAACATTTTTTTCAAATTCGTTGGAATGGAACATTTTTTTCGAATTTGAAAAAAATGTTCCAACTAAGCTTAAAATAATAATTGAAAACAAATGTCGTCGTATTCAAATTATGAATTAGGATAAGAAAACAAGAAAATGCTACATACGATTTTTTTTATTTACGGTTAAGCAAACTGCATGTGTCGGTCACTCAAATAGAAAAAAAAATTTGTAAAAAACACTTTGATGCCGTTGACGACAAAATAAAGATGAAACTAATTTAAGCACTTCTAATAAATAGCAGAAAAGCAGTTATATTTTAATGTTTGTCAACCACATTTTATAAATTGAATATTATCCTCCTTTATCATATCAGCGCCTTTTTCAGCACTCATTATTGTCGGAGCATTTGTATTTCCTCTAACTATAGCAGGCATTACAGAAGCATCAATTACTCTAAGATTTTTAATACCATACACACGTAATCTCGGATCGACAACAGCTTCTTTATCCCATGCTGGCCCCATCTTACATGTGCCCACGGGGTGAAATATAGTACTGGTATATTGCATAAGTAAACAAGCAAAATATTCATATGTTCCCCAAAGATGAGATGTACAAGCAGGAAACGGTTCTCTGACAAATTTAGCACCAATGCTCTTAAATACACGAGTTTCTTCTAAGCTTATAGCTGACAGCATAGCTTCAATCATTACATCTAAATCCTTTTTTACAGTGAAAAACTTTGAATATATTAAAGGTTGACTAAAAACTGGATCAGTCTGGTTCAGCAAAAGGTATCCTCGACTTTCAGGAGCAAGCAAAATAGAATACACTCCAAGGCCGTCGTAGAAAGAAAAAGGTAAGATACCTGACCCCAGATAATGTAGCGGATCTGAATAAATTTCTTTGACATTTCTTGGGGCAAAGTGAAACTGTATATCTGGCGCGGGACCATGAGCATACTTTGTTTTAATAAACGCAACAGTACTAAAAGTGCTCGCTAAAGGACCGTTTTTTTTTATCTTCTGAGTTTTATATTTGCGGACTTCATCTAATAACATAGGACCATTAATTGCCGTTGAAGTTTTATTTGTTAGGCTTATAATAAGCCCTTCTGAAGTAACATGATTTTGCAAGTTGCGACCTACTGGTAAATTCATTAATACAGGGATATTCAGAGACGCCAGGTGTTGTTCAGGACCAATGCCTGATACCATCAGTAATCTAGGAGAATTTATAGCACCACCACTAACTATTACTTCTCTTCTTGAATAAACGTTATAATACTTCCCATTTTGAATATAAGTTACTCCTTCAGCTGTTTTCGTTTTTGGATTAATAAGTATTTTGGTAACATAAGTATTTACTAGTATATCTAAGTTAGTTCGTTTCTCACGTATTGGTTTAATAAAAGCCACGTTGGTAGACCATCGTCGTCCATCTTTAGAAGTAGATTGAGCAATATTTGTTCCCAAGTTATTTGGACTGGTTAAGTCATTAATTGCTAATCCTTTTTCTTGTAATGCTTTAACAAACATTTCGGTGTTAACATCGGTGTAGGGATAGTTTTCTACGTTTAGAGGTCCACCTACTCCATGATACCGTTTATCAAGAGATTTAATATTCCTGTTGTTTTCAGATTTCTTAAAATAAGGAAGTACCTGAAAGCAAATTAAAAGTGATTTGTAATGTTGTAAAATGAATTATTAACATTTGCTTTGTACATAACAAAAAATTCTTACCCCTTCATAGTCCCAACCATCATTTCCTAATTTTGCCCAGTTGTCGTAATCAAGTTTGTTGCCTCGCATATAAACCAAATAATTCACGGAACTGGAGCCTCCCATAGTTTTACCGCTGCAAAATGATTTCTTCATTTAAATAATAAAAATTAAACTTAATTAACTTATTGTAATAGAATTAAGATAGTATATCTTGTTTTTAAATTTTATGAAATATATATATGTCGGAGAATAAGAGAAAAGGAGGAGCATAAAGCATAGGGGCGTAAGGTTCTCCGGCGACATCGTTATTAATGGAATCCATAATTCAATTTCCATTCTGTGGGCGTTGGTGGTGTAATATTGGTGCGATCATACACTTTATATATTAACTCAGATTATGATGTTCAATCTCTTAATGTTCCCGATATCAATTTATACAAACTCATTAGTAATAATAGGAACGCGACAATTTCAATAGTCCACCGCTCTGGCGGTTCGTCACCCAAGAACTGGAGAGACGCGCGCCAGATTGTTACTATTGAGCCCACGCCGATAGACAGATGGCACCAGCGTTTTACAGACTATTGCACTCCGACATATATATTTTTTAAATTATATTTCAACGATTTTATCAATGCAGTTTTTAGGTCATTTGTTTCATATTCTTTTAATTATATAACATACCGTAAGAAAACTTTGCAGAATGACTACGAAATCATTTCTTTATTACTAAATAACCCATTTTTATCGTGATCAAGTTTTCCCTCGCTTAGCAAAATAATTAGAATTTTTTTCAACATATACATTTTTTAAACAAAAAAAAAAATTAAAGTCTTACTGTTTATAAAACTCACTGCTAACAAAAATAAGAGGAAAACAAAAAATTGTGATTAATTAACAAAAACAGACGGTTGTCACCTCTGCCAAGAACAACGTCGATCTTTTTGAGATAGGCATGATAGAGTTTCGGGTTCCGTTTTAAAGTTCCAGTCAATGTTTGAGCTTCTAAGTATTGGTGAAAGTGCAGGAGCCATTGTGACATCGGGTTCCTCAGGTCCAGCCTCTATTAGAAGTATCTGAAATATAATATGATTTGTTATTACGTATTTTTGTATAACTATTCGAACAGTTCATGAAGTCGATTACCATCTGTTTTTATATTTATGTTACATCAATGTCTTTGAAGTTTCAGTTATTCGTCGTCGCCGTCGTTTCATTCTATGGGCGTCCATTGCTGGACGGAGGTCTCTCTTAATGAATTCCACTGAGCCCGATTATGCCGCTTGCATCCAGCGGCTACCGGTGACCCGCCTGATGTCATCGGTTCACCTGGTCTGGTCTGGAGGTCTGCCGACGTCGCGTTTTCCGGTACGAAGCCGCCACTGTAGCACCTTTGAGCCCCAACGTGCATCGGTTCTGCGAACTATGTGCCCTGCCCATTGCCACTTCAGCTTTGCAATTCGGTAGGCTACGTCGGTGACTTTATTTTGTCCTACGGATCTCCTCATTTCTGATTTGATCATGTAGAGAAATCCTGAGCATATCCAATGCCTGCTGAGTGACTCTTCAGTTATTAAGTAAGTAAGTAGTAAGTAGCAGCCCAGTAATGTCCCACTGCTGGGCACAGGCCTCTTCACTCCGAGGAGCGAGGGTTTTTAGAGCATAGACCCACCACGCTACTCGAGTGGGGATTGGCAGGCATAGTACACAAGTAGACTCTCTATTCCTTCACTCTCATAGTCCGATGTGACGGGAAACCGATACGACCGAAGAGAGATCAGGCGCAGGATCGACGGCTTAACGTGCTCTCCGAGGCACGGGGATGGATCACACCGCCAACTTCGCAACTTCGGGCAAATATTGAGAAAATCTTAATAGAAAACTCAATATTGATATTTGAATTGGCCCGACCCGGGACTCGAACCCAGGACCCCATACCTGTAGTCGAACATACTAACCACTAGACCAATGAGGCAGTCCTTCAGTTATTACTGGTCCTAAATTGGGAAAATGATTCTGCTTTAGCTGTATGAAAGATCATTTACGAAAACAAATTAAATATTTATAATATAAAAGAAAAATATATGAAAAAAATAATTTCATACCTTCCATTCTGCTATTTCTGATAAACGGTTTGCTAGAACGCAACCAGCTGATCCAGCGCCCACAATAATAAAATCGTATATTTTATTTTGTGTACCGTATTGCGATTTGCTTTTCTTTTTCTTATTTACCAATTCTGGTGTAGCATACAATTCTTTTTGATCCATGTCATCAAATGATTTCTCTAGATTATCCATAACTCTAGACGAGTGTAGCTGAACGTTATCAAAATCTTCATCTACATCTTGTAAGTTCTTATTTCGATTTTTGGTTGGCGTAAATTTACCAGATTTCAATTTATTTTCTGAGTAAGTGCCTATGTTTTGATTCCAGTAAGCATTATCGTAATTTTCATATGGATTATTTTTTGGATAAGGGACGCTATATGACACATTACCAAAAAGTTGTGTCACTAAGGCCACAAACATAACACCCGTTGACGAGCATGCTGTTAATGGTGTTTGTTGTTCCGAACAAACACTACTTAAGTTCATAGGGGTCCATTTTGTTTCCATTTTTATTGGCCTCAAGTGAGGCTGTCGACGTGGTTTACGCACGGGAAAATGATAAAAATAATGTCCGCAACTCCTTATATCAATGTGAATATTATGCAAATCCTGTTGGTATTATTTCAGGTGAAGATTTGTTTAGTAATTATATACATTATGTATTGTTATAAAAATTTTAATAACTTGAGACAATTTGAAGCGTTGCTACTTACAAACCATATGCTACAATGTAACAATGTATTTTTTTACGTTTGGCTTCAATGTTTTATACCTAGCTTCTTTGGAGTTCTGTGTGCTTATCATTAACATAGTTACATATTGAGTTAAGTGTTTTAGTATTTTTTTATCATTAACATCTTCAATATTTACTTTGACTTGCTTATATATAAAAAGTTTGAAAAGCGGTTATATTTTTGTTAAACTATCTGAAGTGGCTCTGTACACGTAGTTGATTAAGTATATATATGTCGGAAGGCAGATATCTGTGGAACGCTGGCGCCATCTATCGGCGTCGACAGAGTCAATGGTGGCAGTCCGGCGGTAGTCACTCGACAGTTGTCCAGTAGCGCTCGATCGGANCTCGGTTCTCTCTTATTCTCCGACATGTATATCTTTCTTTATGTCATCAAATATTTAATCAAATATCTTTGTAAAGTTATACTAGGCCAGATTTACATATATATGTTTATCCTAATCACATAAAATATAATAAAACTTACGTATACGATAAGCAATCTTTTAATTTTTAAGTATTCATTTTAAGTTTATTTGTCATATTCTATATTTTTGCAATATTGGTAATATATATAATGCAGTAATTATTTGAAACATATGAAAAAGAAATAGGCAGTAATAATAAAACTAAAATGTTGTACTGATTTTATTTATCATAGTAATATCTATTTTATCATTATACAATATAAGATTATATTTACACCAAATGAGAAAATACGTACATTGTTTGGTCACAAATGTTGTATATAGGCGCCTTATATGACTTTACAGCAATAGTTATGATTAAAGTGAATTCCTGTCAATTTTCACCAAAATTTGATTGATTCAAGTTTTAATTTGTAAAAGAACTAGATAAGGAATGATACATATACAGAGTAATAGTAAGGCTCACATAACTTGTACAAGATTTGATAAATAAAAAAAAACATTTAAAGATACATTCAGAGTCACCAATTTCAAGATTCTGCCTTCACGCTATTAGTGTATAATATTTTACCCTGAAATACTATTTTATTTCAAAATTTGGGTAAAAGCCAATCTTCTTTTATCATATCGCTTGCTTTTTCTGCAATCATTATTGTTGGGGCATTAGTATTTCCTCTAACTATATTAGGCATTATGGAGGCATCAACTACTCTAAGATTTTTAATACCATATACACGTAATCGAGGATCAACAACGGCTCCTTTATCCCATTCTGGCCCCATCTTACAGGTACCAACGGGATGATATAAGGTACTGGTATACTCCATAAGTATACAAACAAAATAATCATATGAACCCCAAACGTAACCGGCACAACTCTTTATTGGCTCTTTAACAAATCTAGCACCATTGAGTTTAAATATTTCAGTCTCTTCTAAGCTCACGGCAAATTGCATTCCTTCAACTAGTACATCTAAATCTTCTTTAACCGTAAAAAATCTTGGGTAGATAAGTGGCTGACTAAATATTGGATCTGTACCATTTAACAATAAGAACCCTCGACTTTTAGGAACTATTAGAAGAGGCCGAGCTGCAAGGCCATCATAAAAGGATACCGGTAAATGACTTGTTGCGAGATAAGTTGTAGGATCTGAATAAAATTCTTTAACATTTACACCATTGAAATGATACTGAAGATCTGGCGCGGGTTCAGAAGCGTAATTTGATTTAATAAATGCCACACTATTCAAAGTTGTAGTACTTGATAAGGGACCAAATTTCTTGGGATGTTGATTTTTATAATTTTGAACTTCCTCTAAAATTTGATTAGGACTAATAGCTGTTGAAGTTCTGTTTGATAAAGATATAATTAATGCGTCGGTAGTAACATGATCTTGTAGATTTTGGCCTACAGGTAAATCAGCTAATACTGGTATAGTTAAAGTTTCCAGGTATTCTTTAGGGCCTATTCCGGAAAGCATAAGAAGTTTTGGAGAATTTATTGTACCACTGCTAACAATGACTTCTTTCCTTGCATAAGCACTAAAAAAATTCCCGTTTTTAATGTATGTTATTCCATGTGCTAATTTAGTTTTTGGATCAATAACTATTTTTGTAACACGAGAGTTCACTGTTATATGTAATTTGGGGCGTTTGGCACGTATAGGTTTTATATAGGCAACATTTGCAGACCATCTGCGGCCGTCTTTGGAAGTAGATAGAACAATATTTGTCCCGAAGTTATTTGGTGCACTTAGGTCATTTAACGGTACTCCTCTTTCTAAGAATGCCTCTAGTAACATGACAGTATTAATATCAGTATATGAATATCTTTCCACGTTTAGGGGCCCACCAACTCCATGGACATGTTGATCATCAATTTCTATATCTTTGTCATTTTCGGATTTCTTAAAGTATGGAAGTACCTGATAAAAACCATAATAATTTAATATAAAAATGGGATTATGTAATAGACTAGAAAATTATTTAATATATAATATTATATAATTATTTCTAACAATTTTTAATCTAATGTAGATAATAAAATGGTTATACTAAGCTATATGGAAATTACAATTGAAGAAATTGCGTTTTCACATACACATTGAAAAAATCGTTAATAATGCATTCCGCCTTTTAGGTTTCATTCTACGTAACTGCAAAGACTTTAAAAATCCTTGAACTAAAGTTATTTTATAAAATTCTTTCGTAAGATCTGGTTTAGAATATGGGAACGTCGCTTGGAGTCCACATTATAAAGTACATATTAAGCACATAGAAAGGGTTCAAAAACGATTTGTCTGGCATTTGTCATATAGTGTAAATATGGCAAAAAATTACTATCCTATTATAATCGTCTAAAATTTTTCAAAATGCAATCTCTTAGCAATCGAAGACAGTTGTTACATATCACGTTCTTTTTTAAACTCATTAATGGGACCTGGATGCGCCGGAACTCCTCTCCAAAATTAATTTTCATTTACCGAACGGATTCCCACGCAAAAATACTTTTAATATCTTTACCTCACGTACGCCACGCACAAACTTAGGACAGTTTGCAACAATCAACAAATTAGTAAATACATACAACACTTTACCTAATGACAATATAGCTGATATATTTGGGGACACACTACCAATGTTTAAAAGGAAGCTTGCACTTAGTTATATTAGGTCTTATAATTAAATATATTTTCTTTTCATATTATTTTCGTGATAATAATGTAATTTTCTTTTCTATATTTTTATAATTTTTTCACTTTGTAATACTAGTCTGCATATGCACTTTTTTGTTTTATATCATGTCGTTGTTTCCTTTAATTTAAATATTACTCACCTTGTGTTATTGTTAATATATTTCTTTTTTACGGTGTATCTTGTAAGAAGTTCTGTTGGAAACCTAATAAATAAATAAAACAATTTAAATTATCAATTATAGATAGAAATGTCATGCTCACTTCACTATAACTCCAGCCGTAGTTGCCTAAGTTGGCCCAATTATCATAATCAAGCCTATTTCCTCTCATGTAGACCAAAAGGTTGACAGAACTCGAACCTCCCATTGTTTTGCCACTGAAAAGAATTATCACCTATTTTAAGTTGTTTGGTGAAACATATCTTTTGTTTATCAGCAAATATAGTTACTATATCACACTTTTAAATACCTTTCTGCAAAAAAAATGATTTAATGTCATCTCCTGCGTTCTATCTATGAATATCACAAAATTCATGAAAATCTTCTATGAAATTATGAAAAAAAAAATGCATGTAGGTAATTAATTTAGAAAAGAAAACTATCACAACTAAAACGGATTTATAGTTTTGAGAGCAATAGTTTGTCAGTTTGAGTTAGTGACTAATTTTTGAGGGTCACACTGGCACAATAGTTCGAATAGTCCCTTCGCTAGTAGAGCGAGCAAGTTAGTCTTGGGTTAGATCCGTGGTAAGAAAAATTTAGGAAATTACAATCTCTAATTTGTCTAAATCTGAACAAGTGTCTGACTTCGGGCGTTACTAGTTACCATCTCACTAATAAAGACGTACTTAAGCAAAAAATTGGCGTGCCAGGGCGATGCTGAGTAGAAAATATAAGAGTTAACTTAACTCTTACCAAGTTAGCGTACTTCCGTCTGAGACTGTACTCGTATATGCATTTCTCATCAGGTGAGATGACAGTCAAGCGTCTGTCTTAGTCACGCACCTTGATGGTCTCGTTGACGTAGTGACACAGCGAATTAAAAGCATTTTTTGATTTGTTAGAGTCTGGACTGGCTAGTTACCACCCCCTCAGCAAACACGTACCGCCACGCAAACAGATTTGTAATCCGGTACGATGCTGTGGTGTGTAGAAACCATAACACGTAAATTGCCTGTTACCAGATTAGCGCATTTTCATCTTAGTCAGCATCAGCAC
The DNA here is from genome assembly GCA_015832385.1 of Elymnias hypermnestra. Taxonomy (NCBI): domain Eukaryota; kingdom Metazoa; phylum Arthropoda; class Insecta; order Lepidoptera; family Nymphalidae; genus Elymnias; species Elymnias hypermnestra. Next base: position 2,439,886 of record JACTOM010000198.1, read on the forward strand.
TTATCGTCAGGTGAGATAACAGTCAAGCGTCTATCACAGTCGCGTTTTGTCAGCAATAAGAAAAGTGTTCTTAGAGCAAGAATCCAAAAACGAATATACAATACAATAATCGAAAAGATAACAAAACATAAGAATTAAATTAATGACGAGAATATTTCTTAATCGAGATGCAATCTTTAACATATCTGTACATATTAAAGATGGTTTTTTTTGTTGAAGGAGATCGATTTAAAAAGCAGAAAAACTATATTAAAGTAGACTTAAAAACACGCTTTTAGCCATAATGAGACAACAAATTAGAAAATAATTCTTAGCATAAAAATCAAATTATTGACTAGAATATTTAATGTCACTCATCTGAAAGCGTAGGGTACTCTGTGTAACTGCCTCATTGGTCTAGTGGTTAGTATGTTCGACTACAGACATGAAGTCCTGGGTTCGAGTCCCGGGCCGGGCCAATTCAGATATCAATATTGAGTTTTCTATTAAGATTTTCTCAATATTTGCCCAAAGTTGGGAAATTGGTGGTGTGATCCACACCCGTGCCTCGGAGAGCACGTTAAGCCGTCGGTCCTGCGCCCGATCTCTCTCCGGTCGTGTCGGATTCCCGTCACATCGGACTATGAGAATAAAGGAATAGAGAGTGCATTTGTGTACTATGCCTGCCAATCCGCACTGGAGCAGCGTGGTGGGTCTATGCTGTAAAAACCCTCGCTCCTCGGAGTAAGGGGCCTGTGCCCAGCAGTGGGACATTAATGGGCTGCTATACTTTTTACTACTTTGTGTGATATTGTAAAATTAACTCTTCGTTTCGATTTTAAATTAGTGATTGTATTTTATTTATAATAGCGACACGTATTTAACAAAAAAAGTAAATAAAACACATTTATTTGTGTAGATAAATAAATCGTTAGGGCAGTTAAGTGTTCATGGCATGTCGCTTGTTTCCGTGTCGGAATACCAAGAAAACTATTCATATTATAACTTGAAAATAAAACGAAGAATGTTGTGATTAGAATAGAATAAATATATCAATTGGAATTCAATGTATTTATATTGTAGTTTAGACAGAAGTCTGTTAAGTGAGCTAACATTATAAAAAAAATATTGAATATTTACATGTACGTTGTTACATGTAACAATTATTATATATATTATAAAATACACGTATAAATAGAATGTGCTTTAGTAACTGGCAAGCATTTATACAAATAAATAAAATTGAAGTGTCTGTTTTAAATTTTAAATCAATAGCTTTTCACTGAATGCATGTGCATGTATAAAATAATTTAATAAACTTTTGTTTCGTTTTAAAAAAATAAGTAACAGTTCCTATCTAAATATAACAAAAGAGGTATTTCTTCTTGTTTGGTCTAATCTCTGAAACAGCTAGGTAATGTGTTAGAAGTAACTTAAGCAACTACCTTATTCTAGAAAAAAGTAATTCCACAGAGCTAATGTATAAAAAATTGGTTTCATTCCTTAATTGTATATTGTGTTTTATTTATATAAATATACTCTTTAAATATAGTAATAACTATTTAAATATTTGTCAATAATTGTATTTTAGTAAAGATTTCCGTCAGTGCCTGAAGACTAAGGTATTCGAACCGTGCGTGTTGCCAGCGATTAAATATGGTTCCGAGACATGGCCGCTGACTATGGGGCTCGTAAGAAGACTGAGAGTCACTCAGCGGGCAATGGAGAGGGCTATGCTCGGGGTTTTCCTACGTGATCAAATCAGAAACGAGGAGATCCGTAGGAGAACTAAAGTCACCGACGTAGCCTACCCATTTGCAAGGCTGAAGTGGCAATGGGCAGGGCACGTAGTTCACAGAACCGATGGACGTTGGGGCCCGAAGGTGCTAGAGTGGCGGCCTCGCACCGGAAAACGCAGCGTCGGTAGACCCCCCACCAGGTGGACCGATGATATCAGGCGGGTCGCTGGCAGCCGCTGGCTACAAGCGGCGCAAGATCGGACCCATTTGAATTCATTGAGAGAGACCTTTGTCCAGCAGTGGACGTCCATTGGTTGAGACGAAGAGGATGAGAAATTTCTCTTCATTTAATAAAATTATAGATTTTATAGGGCAATTTGCTTATTTATAGGAAATATAATAAATTTGGTTAATGTACTTTATATGTTACCTGGTCCATGAACATACGCCATTTCTCTGAGACCTACAAGTCATTTCTTCTGGTTGAGTTTTAAAAGCCCAGTCAATATTGGAACCTGTTAGTGTTGTAGCCAAAGCAGGTACCATGGTGACATCTGGTTCCTCAGGACCAGCTTCAATTAGCAGTATCTGCAATGGGGAATATTAAAGCATTAATAGACGTACCATATGTACTAGATGTAACAGAATATTATGCTGGTTTCCTCATGATGTCTACCTTTATCAAAAAGATTGAGGTTAATATTTATATGGATTAATTACTTGGGTTTTAAAGATAATTAAGATTGACAAATAGATAGAAATCACTTTACTGTAAACTAAAAAAGAAACATAAAACAAAACCAAGGTAAAAGAGGAAATAAATTAAGGTATATAATCGGATTTAAACGATCGATTAGTTAGGAAAAATTGGGTTTAGAGAATGGGGGCAAATATTGTATTAGATGAATACGTCAAAAATGACAGAGCCAAGTTATTGTTACTGGCTGTAGGCAAAATATACTGAGAGAAACCACCGTTAAAAAGCATTATGTTGTGTAACAAACCAGAAATCCCCAGAGTTGTTTAATAAATTGGTATTTCTATTAGTTTTATAGTTCGCTATGATTGGTAATTAAGAATGGCATCATTATAATAAAACATACCTTCCATTTCTTCACTTCCGACAACCGGTTAGCAAGAACACATCCAGCTGATCCACCACCGATAATAATAAAATCGTATACTTGAGCATGTCTTTTGCGTCTTGATTTGATTTTATTTTCTTTCACTGGCATATCCTTTGTTTCATGGACACCAGAATCATTAAATCCTTTCGAAATACCGAGATTGACAAGTGGTAAACGAGATAGCATTGTTTTAATACCGCTTGAATGTTGTTGACCACCAGCAGTATCAATATGATAATCATCTTTTTCTTTATGGTCAGAGGGATGACGATAACTTTGTGGATTTTCAAAATTAAAGCTATCGGGACGAGGTTGTTCTATTTCAATACTGCTTAAATGTGATCGATGTTGTTGAATGTCAGCAATATCAAAATTATAATCACTTTTTTCTTGATGATCAGATAGATGATGATAACTTTGGGGACCTTCGAAATTAAGGGTGTAGGAATCGAATGGGGGGTCGTAGGTAAATCCATGATCTTTTGAATGTGTAAAATCTGGATATCCATCAATATGAATGCTGTGTGGATTTTTTTTCGGATATGGTACACTGTATATAACACCTCCAAAAAGCCTTGTGACTAGTGTTAAAAACATAATGCCTATAGGAGAGCATTGTGTCAGAAGAGCTTGTTGCTCCTGACATATATCACGTATTTCAGGGGGCACCCACGTTGCAACCATGTTATAAACTTAGTATTATTTCACTTACACGAATATAGTCTTGTATTCAATTTGTACTATAAATTGATTCGTTTACTATTGTGTATATAATTGTAACACTTTATATTTTCGTGTTGCAGGTATGAATGCGTTAAAACAAATGGTGAGACGGCTAGTTAAAAACTTTACTATTATATTCATGCTGGATATAATGCACTTAAATGCGTTCGAGCGTTACGTATACTAACAAATTGACACCTATAATTTTAGTTATTTCAGTAGTAAGTATACGGATTTGTTGGTGAAATAACTTGTATACTCATTTTATGTTCAAAAGTCCTGATTTCGATTTCCAGCAAGGCAAAATAAATATTCTATTTGTCTAGGTTTGGATAGCAGAGGCTTCGGATGTGACCAGGTATTGTAGCTTAACAACATTGTACTAGAATACAAATTGATTGTTTATTAGCAATTTTTGCTGGCTGGAATGGCATTTAGCAACAGGCTTCACAGCAACCCAGAAGTTGAATGTGCTATTCTTTATTTTTTTTTTGCGCTGGGAATTGCTTTTACGCACTTACCCCTACCTGAATGGGTCAAGAGTGTGGGACTAAACACTAAACCCAACGGAACCCTCTTCATCCGTAAGTGAGAGACCAGAGGTTCAGCTTGTGCATTCTTCTCTGGGTGCTCCAGATGAGCCTGATTGAGGATTCATGGAGCTGGAAGCAGGTGCGCAAACAAGCGCCATCCAGCATCCCGCCTCCTTCGGCGTTGAGAGGGAGCATCTACTGCATCATCTCTATCTCGCTCGTGTTCCTCCTTTAGCGAGATTACAGTCTCGCAGAAGAGGGCCACTTACACCCAGCATCTCTCACTTGACAGCATCGCGCCCACAATGCTCTCAAGCGAGAGTTCCCCGCCGATCAGCACCACCAAGCGGTGCCGATGAGATCCCCAATCTGCGCATTCTGCCACAGTGTGATATGCTGAGTCGATAGCTGCACCATACTCGTGGCAAGCAGGCAACTCCTCTCGGCCAATTTGGTGCAGGAACTTTCCAAAGCAGCCATGCCGGGTCAAAATCTGCATCAGTCAGTAGGAAAACGTCTCGTGCCTATTCTTTAACTACTTTTTATTAAAATGCCATGAAATCTATATATAAAACACAGAAGTTGTTTCTGTGGATTGAAATTATCCAGCTCATGTGTCCTAAACCTTATAAAATAATAAAGCGAAAGGGTTTAGACCACTAAACTCATTCACATAGTTATCATGAGACGAGATCTTTCAAAATATTAGAGATCAACTAAAATTTTATCAAAATGAAGTAATTTTTTGTAAAATTTTTGGTCGGTACGTATTTCCACAGGATCAGAAACAAAGCAGTTATAAGGATTAGATTCTATCAATTACCGTCTGGTGTGATAATAACCATATAAATGTATTTCAAAACAAAGGTATCATAAAATATTGTCATAATTTAATTAGTTCTCTATATATTTGGTTAACAATTCTCTATAGTTGTACCGAACGTTCAAAATTCGATGCAATCAAATATTATTAAAACTGTTAATTGTCCAAATAAATCATACGAGTGGAAATCAATTGTTTTCTCTTGTAATAAAGTAGGTCTAGGCCATTTGTGATTACTACAGTGTAATAGCCGTGTTCGTAATAGTCATTAATAATTTTAAAATGTCATATAAATATAGGTAAGGTAAGCCTACTGATGATCTACCGCTGGATACAGGCTTCCTCACTGATAGGAGAGAAGGTTTAGAGCATAGAGTCAACACGCTGCTCCTATGCGGATTTTTAGGCTTTATATATCCCAGAATTGCTTCCAGGGTGTGCAGCTTTCCTCATTAACTGAAAAAACATTGATTTATTTTAAATAGGGAGGCTTCGGCCACGGTTTACTAACTTACCAGCAAAAGCATGCCACCAAGCAAAAAAAATCCATTCGAATTTATATATAGAGACCATTTAGAGGTACACTAACCATTAAGTACTAACATGTCAACAATCATAACGTAATACCGAAACTATCATTAAAACTCTTTATAATAGTAAAGAGTGGAAGGGAAATTATGTTAATCATTTAATAACACACTATGCAGTGAAAGTTATCGCGTGCCGTTTGAACAAAAAAAAAACATAATTTTACATGATGATATGTGAATAAAATGGTACACTGGAACAAAATGTTTATGTACATCGCTATCTTACTACATTATATTATAACATTATTGCCATTTTAAATTCGTTATATCTTGTGATTGAAATGTCCGATTTAAATTAATTAAAAAAAATTTAAGAGTTATTAAAAAGATCTTTAATAAAATAGTGTCATCTGAAAAGACAGTTTCATGAAAAATACATTACCTTACTAAAGAAAAAGCCAGTAATGAAACACAAAATTAAAAATAGCTGACGTCTCAGTTCAGGTCAACGCCTGGCGTCAACGTTCTGAAACTATCGTTTAATTTAGAAGTACTAACATATACATAACGCTAATGAAGCGTTTTAAAAATATGTTTTTTTATTAATCAGGGTCGATTTTATTCGAACCATCATCAAAGGTGTCATTAGTACTATCTTCTGTCTTCGATTTCGGAACCAGTGTCATAAAACCTTGTATAAATAAATAGGTATACTATTACTACATATAATATATACAAAAAAGTGTGTTAGAAGTTATACTTCTTTGGCGTAACAAGATAAAAATCTTTTCAAACAATGATATGCATAAACCTTGTCTCGGAACTTTGAAATTATCAGTCATTAGCATTGGATAGCACAATTTTTAAAGCGATTGTTTAATGTCTTATTGAAATACACTCTTGATTGCATAAAATAATATTAAGCAACAGTTTGTATCATCAAAATTTTAACCATAAAATCACGCCGTTGTTTTTATTGTTTGTCAAAGGCAAAGGCAATAAACGTAAATTAACTTTCATTGTATATAAATAGTTTACTATTTGCTTTCTATAGTTGAGTCTGATAGTTATAATTTTGATATGAATGTCACGTTGATATTTTCAATGTGACAATATATCTAATAAGCAATATAATTAAATAATTAAGGTATTATATAGTTAAAATATTAAAAAACCTAAAATGTTGGCTATAGCTAACTACAAGGTGTCGATTATTTGTGTTGGTGTGCGCACGCATCGTCAAAATTTACTCTTATAACGATATTTGAAAATTAAATTTCATAAATAAAACAATTTCTTTTAGCTAAACACCAAGGTAGACTTTGGGTTTGGTTTCTAAATAAGTTTATGTAGATGAGATCATGTATAAAGACAAGGTAATAGGAAGAGTAATGGAAATGGGGGACCAAAATACAAACGATAAATGAAATACAATCGATAACCGTGTATCCTTTTTAATAATACTTAACAAGAAATGTTATACAGAAAATGAAAAATTTTACTATCTATTTACAAAACGTGAAAAAAATTACGTTACCTAATTACATAAATATTAATATTAGCTAATACTTACATTCAATTACGCTCTTACATGGCATGGACACATCTTTGGAAATATCAATATTATTTTTCGATACTTATAACTTTAACATAATTTTAATAGCCAAGTTTTTTATTATTACTTTTTCATTACATATAATTGTCGACTGTGATTTCTTCTGTATATAGAATTAATACAAATCCTATTTTTGTACTTATAACGTAATATCATCAGCAGCAGCAAGCACAGGTAAAATGGATTAGTATAGATTCACTATACATAAGAGTAGGGTAAAAATGATATTAAAATAAGTAATTCCTGTGATTGTTCAAGGACACATAAACAATGTTATCTCCTGTTCCTGTAAACTGTACAAAAAGGGATTATATTTTAACAATATTAGCATATGACCGTAACCAAAGACCTGTTTGTTTCCATATCAAAAATCTTCAACATTGATATAACTCTTTAGCCAAAACTTTGATCCTATAGACAGATAAAGTACTTTATTTATACATATATTCTAAATACAATCATTATCTCACATATGTAAAACTTTCTATTATTATCGAAAATATACATAAATTTAATTTTAAAATGATGGCAGTTTTGCGAGACTATCACTATTACTTTAATATGTATAAATTTATTATCCGTTGTATCACTATATAAATTAAATTTCTTTTTACAATAGTCACTCTATCATAACAATTTATAATAATTATTAGTACATTTAAATTTTTAACAAACATTACATAAATATCAGCAGCCATCTTCCGAAAATTACTCATTTTAAATTAGACCTTGATAATATATTACATTTTATTTTTTAAAATATTTGGGCGAAAGCCAGTCTTCTTTTATCATATCGCTTGCTTTTTCTGCTATCATTATAGTTGGTGCATTTGTATTTCCTCTAACTATAGTAGGCATTATAGAAGCATCAATTACTCTAAGTTTTTTAATACCATATACACGTAATCTAGGATCTACAACGGCTTCCTTATCCCACTCTGGGCCCATCTTGCATGTGCCAACGGGGTGGTAAATGGTACTGGTATACTCCATAAGTAAACAAGCAAAGTACTCGTACGTTCCCCAATGGTAAGCTGCGCAATTTTGTACTGGTTCTTTAACAAATCTAGCACCATTTGCCTTAAATACTTCTGTCTCTTCTAAGCCCACGACGAACCGCATTCCTTCAACCAATACATCCAAATCATCTTTATTTGTGAAAAATCTTGGGTAAATTAGTGGCTGACTGAAGATTGGATCAGATGCATTTAATACTAGAAATCCACGACTTTTTGGTACTAGTAAAAGTGGCCGCGCTGCAAGACCATCATAAAAAGATAACGGAAAACGATTTGTTGCCACATAAGTAGTAGGATCTGAATAAAATTCTTTAACATTTCTACCATCAAAATGAAATTGAATGTCTGGTGCATCTTCATATGCATACTTAGTTTTGATGAATGCTACGCTATTTAAGGTTGTAGTACTAGCTAAAGGTCCAGATTTTTTATGATGTTGATTTTTATACTTTTTAAGGTGTCCTAAAATTTGATTAGTATTAATAGCAGTAGACGTTTTATTAGATAAAGCCATAATAAGGGCATCAGTAGTAACATGGTCTTGTAGATTAAGACCCACTGATAAATCTGCTAATACTGGTATAGCTAAAGTTTCTAGTTGTTTTTTAGGACCGATACCAGAAAGCATAAGTAGTTTGGGAGAATTTATTGCGCCGCTGCTAATAATAACTTCTTTTCTTGCATAAGCACTATAAAATTTTCCATTTTTAATATATGTTACTCCATGTGCTAATTTTGTTTCAGGATCAATAATTATTTTGGTAACCTGAGAATTTACCAATATGTGTAGATTTGGTCGTTGTGCACGTATTGGTTTGATGAAGGCAACATTTGTAGACCACCTTCGTCCATCTTTAGAGGTGGATAAAACAATATCTGTCCCATAGTTATCTGGTCTATTTAAATCGTTATAGGGAACTCCTTTTTCTTTAAATGCCTCTACTAACATAACAGTATTAATATCAGTATATGAATATCTTTCAACATTTAAAGGCCCACCAACTCCATGGACGTACTCGTCATCAGATTCTATATCTCTGTTGTTTTCTGATTTCTTGAAATATGGAAGAACCTGAAAAAAGACACAGGTATATAGATTATTAAAATATAATAAAGTAATCACAAATAAAAAATATTATAATGAAAGGTATACTTACTTCATTATAACTCCACCCATAGTTGCCTGACGAAGCCCAGTTGTCATAATCAAGTTTATTCCCTCTTATATATATCAAGTAGTTTACAGAACTTGAACCACCCATGGTTCTTCCACTGAAAATAGTAAATATTTTCTTTTATATATAATTATAATTCACTGTGATGGTATAATAATGGATTCGCAATAATCGGGAAAAATATACTACATATTTTATGGACAGTTGCTTAAAACTGACTTGCATCATAGAATTTCACGGTTTGTGTTGGCTTGCATAATTATTGATACGGATAAATAAACATAACTAAGGCTAGTTTCCTCAATTTATTTAAGGCTAAGGCTAAGTAAGCTTCCTTAAGGCTAATAAGAAATTGGAGAAAAAATAAAGTGGGTCAAAATCTTTCCTCCTTTTAGACCCTTGATCGAGACCCTTTCAAATAATTTTAAATTATAATTTCAATTGTTTTTTAACAACAAACAAGTACTATTAGTTAAGGTTATGCTTAAGTAATAACACTTGTTTCCTCGTCATTACATTAATAGTTTTCTTAAGAAACATTTTATTCAATAATAGGTTTTTTGACAGCATTAAAGATGTCTATGGTGGGGAGAGGAAGCTGTACCCTAGCTGGATGGCAATTTTAATTTCTTACTGAGCAATTGTCGGTTATTTTAAAATATAACTGGCCCAAATACATCAGTAGAAATCAGCAATATTCCGGTAAAATGTTGTGTTGTAATTTGTTGTACCACATAATATGACACGTTTAAGTACATAAACTGATCCACTGAAAACACTAAGTTGGTTATGGGTTCTACCCAGGAAAGTCGCCCTGGGAACCTCAGCTTTTAGGTCGTTCTTTCATTAGTTCTACAGGAAAAATATTATGTGGAAAAAAACTATTTGAAGATTCAAAGGCCTACTTAAAAAAAAGACTTGATTTTGTATTATACACAACAAAAATTAATTATAAAAGATTCCGTAATTTTTTTTCCAACTTAAATTCTTAAAAAAAGAGGTCAAGACGTTTTTGTTATTGGTTTCATCGGAAAAGAATTTAGTTAAATTATAAAAGACTATTTCGTTATTTGCTTTTTATTATAGATTCGCTGTACTTAAAGAACTTACGTAAAAGTTACGTGTTTATGCCTTCGAAGAAATATCTTGCAGATAATACGTAATTACTACTCCGGTAACAATTAAGTAAGTGTTGCGATATTGTGGCGTGTAGCTGCCGGATGCTATCTTATTTGCAAGAAAATGGGTCACAATCTTTAACACGAGAAAAAGAAAACTTATACAGCTCATTATTGCATTGTAATATTTGCTCTTATAGTGAGGTAGCCAGTTTGCTTATTTGAATAGATAGTGTGCTTTTTTGAACACCATGGACCAAAGAACAGTGCAATAATTGATAGTAATTTTATTGTGTAATTGTGTAAATTTAGCTATCTCTTCCAGACATCCTTGAAGTTTGTGACTCCGTTATAGGAGAATGGAAATTCCAGCTCTTTTAAGTCAACTTAAATTGTCTTTGTTTGGAAAACGGGGAAAAAGATTCATTTGATTCCGTGACCTGTGTTGCATAAACTGTGAAAGTTACGCATGAATCTTGTATGACAAAATCGTTGCGTTTAAAAAGGGTTAAAGAATCTGAAATACCATATGTCTTTTTTTATGATTGACTCACTCAAACCCTAAAAGAGATAGAGAAAGCCTCTTTTGTGTAAGTTGCGCGTATCATGAAGTACTTTGTTTATTGGAACTATTATTGGAAGTCGTTTATTACCCAATCCATGTACAACTACCACCTCTGGCAGATCTGCAGGTCAACTTCTCTGGTTGAGTTCTGAAGCCCCAATCAATATTGGAACCTGCTAGTGTTGGTGCCAAAGCAGGTACCATGGTTACATCAGGCTGCTCAGGACCAGCTTCAATCAATAGTATCTGGAAGTTGTAATTTCAAGTATTAAAATGAAATATTTTTCTACCCTTATATAAAGTAATAGCCTATCAACGCCATGCGGGGAATAAAGTGGGCTGCTCACCGCACTAATGATTCGATCCTAAAGGCAAGACTTTAAAAATATGTGGTCACATAACCATGAACAAGAGATCCTTGGAACGATTGATAGTTCAGGGAAAAGTAGAGGGTCAAAGTTCTTGCAGCCGGTGACCCACAAGATAGACAGACATCATAAAAACATCCACATTGTGCTCCTTGATACAACACACAATAAATGTCCCCAATAGAGAGACTTTTGTTATGTTGTTCGATGCCTGCCCAACAACTTAGACAAGTAGATAATTACTGGCCGTTGGTCCAACCAAGTAAAAGCGATTACAAGTTTTCGACTAGTTGCCGCCATATAGATAGACGAGAACCGAATTAGTTGGAAGACATTGGTGAAGAAATTAACGCACGCTTCAAAGTACAGACACGACCTTCTGACATGAGTAATACGACCGAGAAGGGAGTTATGGATGAATATCACAAGAGCTGCCACCATATACATAAAAATCCAAGACCACGACCTTTTTGTCAGGAGTGTACAAATGCGAAGAAGAATTAACGTCCTTCTAGGTCTCAACGTTCTTGGTCTATAAGAAGGAGGATTTTGAGCTTAGAACCATCAGGCGACTAAGTTCGATCACGAGATAGGCAAGTTTGCTATATAATAAACAAAAACAACATATTTTACAGCAATTTTGGCTTAAACTAAATTTGTCTACTATCAATGAATATGAATCTCTTATTATATCTTAAATAAGTATTATTTATGCAAAAACTGTTTCTACCTATGTCTGTTATAGACTCTGGAACTATCGAAACGATGTTTCTCAAACCAGGTTCATTATAAAGGCAATTATACATAGCCGGTTGAAGACTACGAAACTAACTCACTCACTCGTCATGAGATCTAGAAAACTATTCACAATTGACAAGAAATTTTGCAAAGTGACAACACGAATTTCCCGATATCCCATAAGATAGGTGACAATGCAGGTGTTACCGCAGGTAATAGTTTGTATTACTAACCAACTGATTGAAATTATAAAATTACAATAAAATAGACACCAGCCTATGTTGAAAGGTAAGTAACCAAGGACAGTGTGGTTAATATTTCTAAGAAACAGCTTGTAAGACAAGGATATTGTGACGTGACCAGAAAACGAAGTATTACTTAATTTGTATAGTAACAGACTTAGGCTTTGTATAAAAATATATTATGAACTAGCTGTTCCTCGCGGTGTCATTCACGTCGTGCCTAATATCGTATAAATATGAGAATATTGCGAAAGGAGTTACTTTTCCTTGATAGTTTTAAGGACTCGTGATAATAGTCTCAAATCCCGCTGCAAAATTGCTACGTTCATAACGTAAAGAAAAGATATAAAATTTTGATGCTTAGTTATAACATGGGCAATATGTTTATATAGGGTTCTGGGAAAAGATCATTTTCAATCGTAATTTACATAGACTATACTCAACTCCAAAAGGTCATATGTAAAGCATTTTAAAAAATGATGGTTTTTGCAGCATATTTTGCCGGAACCTCCTCGCAACCAGGTGTAGGTATCATTTGACATTTGTGAGTAATTCATTGAGTAATATTCAGTGACCGTGTCATATCAAATTAAAGATCATTTTGTATTGTAAATAATAAACTATGGTTACCTTTGTAAAAGTGGTTAAAAATCAAGTAATTAGCTGTTAAAGACTTAGCGCGCTACATCACTTGTTAGCCAAGGATGTTGATAACCAGACGTTACTTTATATCAATAATTTTGCAGCGGGATCTTTACGAGTCTTTTTTTTGCTGGGAAAGGCCTTTGCCTATCACTAGAGTCTCCCCAACCGCATTTCACTCTAGTAACCTGGATAACAACGACTATCAGGATCTAGCATTCAATGGGGAAGAGCATGAAACGCCTTCTGCCATCCAGCCTCCTCTGACAACATGAGCATCGCCCACTTGCTCCCTTGGCCTCTTATTTGCCTCCTTTATCGAGATATTATCAGTGAGTTTAGTGGCCTAAAATTAATTTTATATTTCAGGTTTCCTAATGTGTCCGGGTTTTTACAAACCCTTTGGATAGTTTCGAACGGATCTATTACAGACATAGGCAGAAACAACTTTTGTGTTTTATATATATAGATTATGCAAACATAATCTACCAGTAAGGTAGTACTAATAAACATTTTAATTATTTGTTTATGCTGAAATTATTTTCATGGAAATTTTAGGATGAAAATGACCTATGTTATTCGACATCAGATTCTTCGATCTTTTAGTGAAAAAATCGTTAAAATAGTTACAGTCATTTAGAAATGTAGAGCGTAAAAATAAACAATGAATTAATAATGGAACAGAAATAACCTATGTTGTTACTTATATTATTAGGTAAAGCCTCATCATGTTAGTTACAGCTATTGCAAAGTTAACATACACAAAGAGACACACAAATTATTATTTTTTGGGTACCTTAATAAACAAACACGTGTATTTAGTAAGAGTTACTTTGAAAAATGACAATAGACATAAATTTTATTTATACGAATTAAATTTAAATAAATTAATAAGTGTTTGAAGGCAATCAGAATATTTAAGGTCGATAATTGTATTGCAATAACATTTCCTATAAATTTTGTATTTGATTCAAGGTTATTTGAAAGTATAGCCATAGAACAATGCCCTATCATGACAATCAAGGCCTAGGTTAATTCAAAGCTGGCTGAAATTTAATTGACATGTCGATTGAGAAATTAATAAAAAAGATCTAATTAATAAAAATGATTTGTTTTAAGAGGTGTGAAAGGTTTAATATGCAACAAGGGCGTTGCCAAATTGCAACATACGTAAAAATAAATTGAAAGATATTTTGTCAATTTTACCAAGTTGTAACAATGCGTATGAGGCTGATTATTTTTTTATTCGATACTATATAATATGTTTACTATAACGTCACCCACATAGTTCCCGATCCCTTGGGAATGTGGAGAAATTTATACTAAATGGCTACATAGCAAAGGGAGTTGATTTGCTAAATTTTTAATCAGTTTAGTTTTGAAAATCTCATTATGAGAGAGTGAGTTTAGTAGTCTAAAACCGTCTACACATCAGTGCCTTTCTAATAAAACTAATTTGATGTATATCGGTTAAATAGATACTCGGTTAATTTTATATCGGACAAAAGTACAAACAATTCTTGTGTATAAACAATATTTCGCTTTCACGGTATGTCCACAAAAATTGCCTCATTGGTCTAGTGGTTGGCATGTTCGACTACAGACATGGGGTCCTAGGTGCGAGTCCCGTGTCGGGCCTATTCAAAAATCAATATTGAGCTTTCTGTTAAGGTTTTTTCAATATTTGCCCGAAGTTGGAAAGTTGGCGGTGTGATACACCCCCGTGCCTCGGAGAGCACGTTAAGCCGTCGGTCCTGCGCCTGATCTCTCTCCGATCATGTCGGATTCCCGTCACATCGGGGTATGAGAGTGCGCTTGTGTACTATGTCTGCCAATCTGCACTGGAGCAGTGTGGTGAGTCTATGCTCTCACCTATGAGTGAGGACGCCTGTACCCAACAGTGGGACGTTAAAAGGCTGCTACTTACTTACTTTACACAAAAATAAAGCATGAGATTGGATTTCGTCGCCAGTACCTTAAGTATTATATTCATTTTTAAGTAACTTGTAAAAAATATTGCATTTTTGTCTAATAATAATATCCTTAAACCTCCAGATTATGCTAAACTTTGTTCGTATAACAATACACAATGGAGTGTTTCAAAAATCTAAATATTTTGTACAAACTTTAAAAGTTCTTTTGAATCTTTAAATCCATCCATTGGTAATAAATCTAGCACTGGTTTGGCGAGTAATTCTACCAAATAGATACCAGCAAGAGAACCAGTAGTTTTTGTCGATTTTTACATTACTGACATATTGATTGAATAAATTTTTAATATTATATTAATAGGCATTGCGTGTGCGAATGCTGAGGCAACTGATTTCGGGATTGTTTTAGCTTTAGAAATGGTAGTTTTCCTTTTGTATCCAAATTACCCTTTATCATCCTGACACTTTATACATAATTTTGTTTAGTATTTGTTTAAAGATCGTGGCAAGTGGAAGGACGTGGTCTCTGCCTACCCCTATGGGAATGAGGCGTGATGCTATGTATGTATGTTATTTAAAACACTTAAAATAGGACTAAGTACCAAATATTATATCAGCCAGCTCATATTTTTAAAACTATGTTTAAGATTTAAACTGGAAATATAACTTAAAATAAGATTATTTTAAGTATCCCCTTAAGTATATCCTAGTATCTGTTAATTAATAAACCTAGTAATCTATCTAGATTACTAGGTTTATTAATAAACAAATACTAGGGTTGATTTTAATTAAAAATTCATCTAATATACTCATATAATTTGTGTTGCAAAGCTTCAGTAACGTAAATCATTAAAATAAATTCCCTCAAATCATTAAAACAACCCATTAATAAAGATTAAATATTGAAAATGGTTTCAACACAAGGTTTGGGTGTGAAATTTAAAAGATAATGTTTTACAAAATATTCTTTAAGATAGAGACAAAAACGGCTTCCCAAAAAAGATATCTTTGACGAGACTATCATACCTTGTATCACCTTTTCATGTGGTTTTATTATATAATGCTGGTAAGAAGTAATTTACCTCTTATTGTTTCTAAAAAATATTTGGCAACACGTCTTTGCTGGTAGGTTTCCCAGCAATGCAGACTGAGATAATCATTTTGAAAAATATTACACACACATATTTTTACAAGACTACCTTCCATTTCTTCACTTCTGACAATCGGTTAGCAAGAACGCATCCAGCTGATCCAGCGCCGACTATTATAAAGTCATATTCTTGAACATCTCTTTTCTTCCTTGATTTGTCTTTTTCGTCTTCTTTTTTAACGGCCACTGGCACAGCTTCTGATTGTTGTACACCCAAATCTCCAAAAGACTTCGTATAAAAGTCAATACCGGCAAATGGTTGGCCAGATTTAGTATATTGACGTGGATGGAAGTTAACAAAGTCGTATTGATAACCATTTCTTCCATGAGGATGAGAATGATGGGACCTTTGAGGGGATCCGACATCAAAATCAAGATTATACGAGCCAGCTGGATAAATATGACTGGATCCATGGTCTTGTAAGTTAGGGTCTATCCTAAGATTTGAATATAAATCATCGTAATCGTTGTCGTCGTGAATCTTTTTCTCATAAGGCACACTATATGAAACGCCTCCAAAAAGACGTGCTACTAATGCTAAAAACATTATCCCTACTGGAGAACATTGTGTTAAAGGAGCTTGCTGTTCTTGACATATATCTCTTATTTCAGAAGGTATCCACGTTGCAACCATTTTATACACTATATTACTTCACTTATATCGGTATATCACTAATTCATATTTAATTTTAGTTATATATATTAGAGTCCAATCTAATAGATAATTAAGTCACTATGTTCTCGTGTTACGGGAGTGAACGCTTTGAATTGAATGACGCGACAACTAGTAAGAAAAATCTACACTACTTTTTATATTAAGGTTGAGAATAAGGCAGTTGTGTTCATTGAAGCATTGTATAGAAAAAAATTAAATATACACTTAACTGTTAGATAAATTTGAGCCATCTGTGTTAGTAACACAGTTTTTAAATTCCCTGAGTTAAGAAACTATAAACAAAGAAGATGTACAAAGGATATGTATCCGGTTTTAGGCACTTATCAAGATTTTTTAAATATATATAATTTGCTTTTAAAATTGGTGCATCAAACCTAATAATATTATATAATTAGTAAACTAATAATATAGTAAACAGCCTGGAGATAAGTTGATGAGCGATCTCTTCCGGGCAACCTTGCGGTTAGGGTGACCATCATAAAAAGGAGAGAAACTAGGTGATGTTTATGAATCAAATCAAATCAAAATATCTTTATTCAAATAGGTATGTTACAGCACTTTTGAATCGTCAAATATTTTTTTTTCTTTTCTTTTCCACACTCTAATTCTAATGTACGTCTAATGATGATACTCCCGAACGACTTAAAATCTAAAGTTACGAGGGTTCCTTCGCGCCCTGATCCGAGAAGAACCCACAACAAACTCAGTCGGGTTTTTTTTTTTACCATCATCATTACAATAACAAATTAGTTTACTATATTTTAATTAAAATTAGAGCAATTTGTTCACTCCCAAGCGTTTCTATCGTCTAGGTAATCTTGCAACTTATAATACGATTTTTCTATCAACTTTCTTTTAACAAAGACTTTGAATTTATTAATTGACATCTTTAGAACGTCTTGTGGGAGTTTATTATAGAAACGTATACAGTTACCCTTAAATGAGTTGTTAATCTTATGCAGCCTACTAGAATTTATAACAAGTTTGTTTTGGTTTCGTAAGTTATATGATGTACATTCACTCTTTTTATTAAAAGAGTCAATGTTTTTGTGTACACACAACAAGTTTTCTAATATGTATACGCAGTGAACTGTCATTATGTTAACTGCCTTGAATTTGTTTCTTAGCGACTCTCTTGGACCCATATTGTAAATCGCACGAACGGCCCTTTTCTGCAGCACAAATATTGCATCTATATCAGCAGCATTACCATTATTAGAATAAATAAATATGTGTGCTACATAGAAAGCTGTGCCACTTCTTCTTAAGGACTAGCCAGGATATTAGAGATAGAGGCTGCAGATCCAGCAGAATAAGAGCCTGTATCTTATAATAAGAGCTCTTAGGTACATCAGAAATGACCTGATGTGTTCGTCCGCCAGATTGCGTGGTATATATTTCGCATAGTGGACAACTCCTCTCGTACACACCTCCGTTATTGCCAGCCAAAACCAAATAGTGGCAAACACTGGGTGTCCCCTACCTCGTGAGCTCCTACTGCCGCCATCTCCTAACATAGGTAATGACAGCAAAGATGACATGGTGGCAGTGGCGACACCCGGACTAGACTATATACTAGAGTGACTTGGATAGATCTCCTAGCTATGTTGGCGGTAACCAGTTCGTTTTAATAGGGGCAGAGACCGGGCGTCATTGATGCCCGAGGAAATGCCCGGGCAATGAGGCTAAGCCTCGAGGTACGTACTCCTCAACAAAGTTGAAAAGAACCCCGGATAACATTAGGAACCGCTTCAGTTGTGAAGCAACTGTGTCAAAATATGTAAGCTTACTTATTTAAGTACTAGTTGACTAGATCAGTTCCGATCAGATTTGCATCAATTATTTAAGGCTATTTCGTAGCTTATAGTCTAGATCTATTGCAGCTGTATGCAGTGGTGTCAATGTCATTATAATCATGCTGTAACTATATTTGGGCATTGATTTATATCAATTTATAAAATAAATGTTTATGTCGGTCATTTGGGGTACCGTGATATTCTAGTGGACTGTATTTTGACCTGGAGGACAGGAAAGTAGTAATATAAACGAAATTGTACGATATTCATTTCTCACCATATGTGATATGGAATTAAAAAAACAAGAAAGTATAAGACTTATCTACCGAGGTCATGCAATAAATATCTACAAACATATATGCCTTTATTACACATAACTCCTATTTGCAGGTCCCTGAAAATTTGAGTTTCAGCCCGAATAGTTTCGAAGCAATTGAGGAGCAATTATTTGTTCTATGTGTTGACGAGTTAATTTTAAACGAAACACGAGTTCATCCTTTGATAAAAATCACACAAATCTTTATTAAGTTTTAATACTGTACTCAATCTAGGTTTTTGAAACTTAACATTGTATTGAATAGATAAATCAACATAACTAGAAACCGTTTTACTTTCTCTTCCAGGTCTAGGTCACTTATTATTGTAAAATTCTTTAATAGTATTTTCAATGTTAATAAGTAATCAAGAAATACCATATAATTTTTATTAATTTTGCCGGAATGATTCTTATTATATCAAAATAGGTGTGGCGACTGAAAAAAGTTGTTCAGTAAAGTAATTTGTGCTGTATTATAAAATTTTATATTCACAGTTATTTTAGAATGACGAAGTCAAGGTCCGAAATGAAAAACATCAAAAGTTTTGCTTGACGTCAAAAAATTTAAAAGTGTGGTCTAATTCTTTGACAATTTGCACTGTTTTGTAAAAAATATGTGCTTTTGATTTCATTTGCGTTGAAAATACCAAATAAAAAATCCTTTGCCTACGATTTGCATTATATAAAAATCTGTTACAGTATTTTATAGTTCACAGAGTTGAAATGATTTAGGATTTTGGTTTTTACATAAGATAGGGAAAGAACTTTTAAGCTGATTTCTAAGTTTTCTTACATATATTATTATTCACCTGTCCGAGAAGAAAGACTATTATTTCGAGTTTTCCAATCCTCAATGAGAAAATTTTGGTATCTAAAATCTGAATCCACTTTTTCTGCCTTCTGTCTCTGTTAAAGTTACTTTCATATCAATTGCCTAATAAGACAGAATTATTAAAATATTATATTATATATTAAGAATGTTTTTTGATAAAATCTATGGCCATGGGAGATAGGAGATTTGTGTGATCTTGAATCATGGTGTAACTTATACTTAGCAGACTGTTAAAAAGATTCATATTACGCGTTATTGCCGAATCAATTCCATCCGATTGACTCCTAGGAAAGCCATAAGCTAGAGAAGAAAATTAAATATGTCACGGATGTATTGTTTATAAGGTCCAAAAACAAACTTGCCAATTAGTACCGTGACATGATAACACAATTCCATGCAGGGTCGTCACGGCACATTTACAACGATGACCCGAAGACTGTCACTGGTGATAATCCTTGATTTTAATTATTAGCTTAAGCTGCATTTTTTAAATAAAAAACTCTTAAAATTATGTTTTGGTTACAGCCAGAAAGGGACAATGGAAATACAGGAGGATCATCAGGTACTAAATAATATCAAAGCCAAATGCTAAACTGATACTAACACAATGAAAATCCTTCTTAGTGCATGTAGTTTAAGTGAACTTGAACATGTTTACCATAAATATAATATTAAGCTGTAAAATATAATATAAAACAGGCAGGAATCGTAGGATCGTTCAGAAAATCCCGAGTATCTCTTTACACGCAGAAGGATGCTCCTAAAAAGATTGGGTATCTTGTGATGTAGAAGATATAATATAAAATCAAAAGATACAAAAAGAGCTTACAGTACCGAAGTGTCGGAGGTTAGATCCACCACTTGTAATGAATTTTTAACAAGAAATGGACGTGTTGGTCTTGTTGTAAAGAGAACCAGAAGAAACCTAACGTTCGATTGCGCGATTCTATTCGCAAGCGTACAAGTGTTAGACAAAATCACAACTTAAATATAGCTAAAGATTAAATCATTATTAAGAACTGCAATTGTGGCAATAAAAGCCGTGTTCTTATTGAAACAAGTAGCAATGCTCCAAGTCGGAACTAAAACGGCTTGCGTAATCTTAACAATTGGTATGTTCTTTTAGAGACGTAATATTTACACTTAGCATAGAGCAAATAGATAGACTGTGATCTAATTGCATCATTAATAACAATGAGTGAAGTCAGAAATAAAATAGCTTGCCCAATGTTATTACTTTCATAACAATGATACATTCTGGGTGTTTTTATTCATCCACTCTAGCTTAAACAACATTTGAACTTGAGTGGCACTTGATGTTAATACAGCTTTTTTAGATCCCCATTCATTAATTACATTTCATTAAATAAGAATTATATTTACGAAAACTTATACAGCATCCTCTAATAACGTAAGAAATTAAAAGTGCGTGCAAGATGGCGTAAGAATTGACTACTACTTTTTTTTAACTAATAATAGTGTAAAGTACCTGGATATTGTCTATTTAAAGAGAAGTGATATTCATATCCCTTATCCATTTGGAAAATAAACGATGGAATAAGCTAGTAAAAATCAATAACTTAATTACTAATGGCAGTCCGTAACTGGCTAAAGGTGGGAGTGTAATTTGAATATATGGTCAGAGTAAAATTGGATCTACGACGTACTCATAAACCATTGATCGTTAGGTTTTCTAGGTTTGAGGAGAATTCCAATATATGGACAAAATATCAAAAACAGGTTTCGGATATGATGCAACTTATAAATTAGCAGACGTTTATGAATATTTTCAATAGGATAAATAGATTAAGCTTTCTGTTAAGGTCTCTAAAAATAAAATAATAAACGTCGGTCCAAATCGGAAAACACAATATTTTATGCTTGTTCTTTTTTAGCATGACCTTAACCGGTAGTAGGGTCAGCGAGTAATTACAAAAAGTTCACCTGAAATTTGCAATTAACTGCAGTATTTCATCATATAACTAGCCGTTCCACTCGGTATCATCTGTATAGTCTCTGGGTAGTTCCCGCTCTCTAAGTATCATCTAATTAGTCTTTTTCCTAAATTTCAGATCCATCGGGTAAAGTGCGAAATTTATTTGGATTACTATTTCAAAGGCTAGCGGATTTCCACCTTAGACTCTTTCATCAAGCGATATCCTGTCAGCAAACAAACATTGTAAAAATACACCGATGAGTGTACACTCACTATGCAGTAAGTTTTTCTTTTTGTTTATTGCTGACAGATTAGCGCTTGACTGTGATCTCACCTGATGGTAAGTGATGATACAGTCTAAGATGGACGCGCGCTAATCTGTTAAGAGGCGATATACCCCTTACGGTTTCTACACAGCATCGTACCGGGACACAAATCTCTTGTTTGGCGGTACGTTTTTGCTGGTAGGGTGGTAACTAGCCACGGCAGAAGCCTCCCACCAGTCCAGACTCAGACAAATTAGAAAATACAATTTCCTAAATCGTCCTACCGGGGATCGTACCCGGGACCTTCGCTAGCAAAGCGAATACTCGCACCACTGCGCCAGCGAGGCTGTCCAAAAGTTTTCCCATAATCTCACGGAATCAGGATTTCGTCGCTTCAACCGATGGACGTCCACTGTTGGACATAGGCCTCATGTAATGACGTCCACAAGGCCCGGTCTTGTGCCGCCTGGCTCCAGCGGCTACCGGCGACCCTCTTTATGTCGTCGGTCCACCTTGTGGGGGTCTCCCTACACTGCGCCGCCCGGTGCGGGGATCAGGGAATCAGGATTTACATGGGTTAAACTACGAGGGAGAGTACTATCGTATTGATATCAAAATATTTATGACTAACAAGTAATATGTAAAAGTGGTACGCCTTTTAGCACGTACTTCTTAAAGCCTTTAAACCTATTTCGCCATGGCAACCTGTTAAAATACACATATAATAAGTGGATATACATTCTTCTCTGAAATAGATCACTTAGCCGTACAAAAAGAAATATATTGGATAAACTTATAAGTGAATACCGTACTCAATAAAACCTCTATCTGAAAGCATCGGAAAGGGATCGTTAAAGAATAGGCTAGTCAGAGATAAATCACAATTTCGCGATTGCTACATTTCAGTGGGTAAGTAATAGCACTTCTAAGGGCATAAACTATCCCCTGTACAACGTGACTACGGTTTGGGAAATAACAGACGGAGAGAAACGTGGAAAGAAATGACTTCTTCCGGAATCAGTATCGAACTAAAGTGACAGAGCATTGTTCTATTAGATCACTCTTTTTAACCGACTTCAAAAAAAGGACGAGGTTATCAATTCGTCTGTATTTTTTTTTATGTTTGTTACCATATCATGTCATATCTTCCGACTGGGTGGACCGATCTTGATTATTTTTTTTTAAATGAAAAGTGGTGCTCATCATAGGGTCCCATTTTTTTAAATCCAGATATGATGATGGCATGCATGAGAAAACCGGATAAGTGTTAAATGGACGAATAACACAAGATCACGCCAACCGATTTCGATGACTCTCTTTTTATTGGATAGTGTATACTTCAAGGGTTGTTTTATGATAGTTTGGCTAGGTTCTGATGATGGATTCCATGACAAAGTGACGGAACTCTTCAATTCTTAGATACTCAACGATACTCAGCAGAATCTTTTATAGGCTATCCGAATATTTGAGTCACCTACCGTAACATCGGTATGGTCAAATAATTGTCGTAGTTAAATATGAAGATCAACGGAACTCCTGAACGGCTTACAGTAAGTTTGCGATTTATGGCAAAATATATAACTGTCTGTAATCAAATGGCAATGACCTTACGTTTGTTGCTGCATTGTAATGGTATAACGTGTATTACGTGCGAAGCGATGGTAGCAGAGTCGGGGGGGGGGGGGGGGGAGAGGGNGGGGGGGGGGGGGGGGGGGGACTTTTAATAGTGTTGCGCTCGATTACCATATAAAAGACTGGTGATAGCGAGGTGGCAAAATAATTGATCTGTAACGTATATCTGTAGCGCGTTCGATCCCGCGTGTGACGATATCAATGTAAATTTCACTTTGGTGCGGTCTCATTTGAGTAACACGTTGTACCCATATGCAGACAAATTTATTAGTGTGCTTTTTATTCAACCTTTCAAGAAAAATATATATTTTCATAGTATAAGTGCATGATACTTATCTTTATAAAAAAAATTACCGAACTGTATTGTGGACAAAAGTCCCTAATACACTCTAGATTAAAATTAAAAAAAAAAACGAACACACATGCTTGATTGTTCTTTTTAAGATTGGCAGAACAGCTAAGGCCAATCTGACAGCAGCCATGGCTCACATCAGCAAACTGCTTATCACTCATTCGTGGAAGTTTAAAGAATTTTCACTTGCATCCACACAAAGTTTTTTAATTGATTATAAGCAACCCTTAAATTGGTAGTCGATAAAAACTATATATTTGAAGAGAAGGAAATTTCTGTTCTGCGAATTCTGGCAATAGTAATTTACTTTGATCAAATTTAAGTAAGAGCTTTTTGCTATAATTTCTGTGTAGCAAATTCGTATCTTAAGGCAATATTCAATTAAAATTAATATTTATTTATCTTAAAACCTTTATAATTAAATCGTTGTCTTGTTACTTTGAAGATAGATTGAAAGCTCGACGACTTGTTTGGTAATTTTGGAAATATTCGCTCTGTAGAGAGTCCGGGTTTGATTACCAGAATAACATAAAATTAAAAAAGAGCGAAGACTTCTAGCTATCGAGACAGGTCTTTAAGGAGGCCACTTCCATATTTTAGGTTTTAAGCTACGAGCTCGTATTTTCTTCTTATATTAGCCCTTTTTAAAACTGATCGGTATAGTTTCTTTACTGTGACTTGTCTTCTGTGAGAAGGTGGAACTACCCGCTCGTGTGAGTCAGATTCTAGCTGCGGTCAGTGACTGACTACTGCTGAACTTTATCTACTGTTAAGTATATAAATGAAAAATTGTAAAAACTGTTTTTAAACATGACCGAAAGAGTAATCTTTGCATGCTCTTACATTTAATGCAGTAACGTCCGCGTCCGTGTCTGTTCACAGAAAAATAAAAAACGAATAAAAAGATTTACACGCAGTTTTACCAATAGATAGAGTGATTTATAAGGAC
Source organism: Elymnias hypermnestra (assembly GCA_015832385.1). Classification (NCBI taxonomy): domain Eukaryota; kingdom Metazoa; phylum Arthropoda; class Insecta; order Lepidoptera; family Nymphalidae; genus Elymnias; species Elymnias hypermnestra. Next base: position 2,464,658 of record JACTOM010000198.1, read on the forward strand.
TGAATAGGTATATAGTTAGTCCAGGTTTTGTGTAAATTTATGGATATATAACGAATATCGATTGAAGTGTAGAAAAGTCAAGAACCTTAGAGATATAGCAGAACAATGAATAATGTGATATTCCCCTTTTATAGATCTATAAAAATTCTACAATGACATAAGTCTGTCGATTAGGGATAGCTCAGAATTGCTATTCTATCTTCTGAAAAATAATTTCGACAGGAGATTGACAGTTGTGTTGGAATATGGTTTTTTTGAATACGAAAAGCAATTGGAATAAATAGAAATTATTTTTCATTTTGTAAATGTGTTTTAAGTAGTTTGTTTAATTGCAAACACTTTTACATTCCTTGGTAGATATTTATATATTTGTACACTTTCGAAGGTGGTATTTTCTTTTCACAGTTGGTTGGCGTAAAATTATATCAATAGCACTTCGAAGTCCTTTTAAAATTGAGTAATTAATTTTCTTGATTAAAGATAAATTTGTATGGATGTCCGTGTGTAATATTTTTCAATTTAAGATACATGTAAAGTATTTGTAAGTTGCTGTGATATGTATCAAATTTGTTTTTTTTGTATACTTTAACTGTTGGAGTCAAGAAATCGTAATGGAATGGTGATTTGTTTTGGGTTGTTTGTTATATTTTGATGTCTGTGCAGCGGAGCCCCAAATTTGGATGAGGTAGCCAATAAGTGGCTTGACTAGTGAGTTGTATACAATATAACATGCTTTGAGGGGTAGACATCGCACTATTCTGCCCAGTAATCCAGTTAAGGATATCAACTTTCATCTTATTTTATCAATGTGTGGCTTGCATGTTAGTTTATTGTCTAAAATGAGGCCTTTAGTTTATCTTTTGTGGTTGAAAATTGTTTGTTTACATTCAGAGTTAGTAGATTACATTGAAACCAGACATTGATGAAATCTAGATCATTTTGAGCATCACATATAATCAGATGGCTAGTATAATATTGTTAGAAGAGATTTATTGTTAAACAAAAAGAGGAATTTTGATGCAAAACATAGTTAACATTATAATTTATGTTACAACTACCTTGTAGCGTTGTTACTATCGTGATTTCGCTCGGGTTTATGGTTATAGCAATGTAAAAGCACGGTTTTTTACAAATTTCACGTGTATTTTTAAAAATTTCAAGCGTTGTTCAACGTTTACGAGAACAATTCTTTATGTCAACAATACGCTTAAATTGGATTTCGATTTTTTAATGGGCCTTCACTGTTTACTCTATATGATTTAATGCTTTGTTTTTCTTGGTATTGATGTTTTTTACATACATCGAAAGTAATACAGATACTAGTCTGATTCTGTCGAGACTTTCTCTAGAAGATAGATAACGTTATATGTAGGATCATTTAGGTTAATGTGAAATGATCCTAACTCAGTCTTTTGTGAGAAATAAGAATTTAATTTCCCAAATGTATTCTGTCAGGAATCGAGCACGAGACCTGCGCTATAAAAGCAAACCAATAATGAATTAATATAGTTATATGAACAAAAGAAAGTTTTTAAATGCAAAATACTCATTCGCATTGCTGAATTTAATTAAAGCAGTATTGTTTAACCCTAACAAAAGACAATTATATGGAGATTACAACTGCATATTTCAATTTTATTTATCTTTTCAATGAATTTAATTAATTTTATATTGTTATAAAATATAATTGGGTATTGTGATTTTTATATACAAATTGTCAGTGTCATTAGTAATATTGTAAGACTTGCTTCGATCTCGAGGTTATTTCTCAGATTTAAATTTAATTAATAATACAAATGTAATTGTATTTATTTACATATAATTGGCTCCCCTATTTGGCTCACGTCTTATGTTTGCTAGTTCACTATTATAAAGAATTTATGGTTCCTGGAAGAGATCTCTTTTAAGGGATAAGGTGTCCTTTGTGTACTAGTTTTAATTTTTATTTCTAAGTTAGTTTAAGAGGTGCATAAAATAAAAAAAAAATAAAAGGAAATTCACTGATTTCACATCCTAGCCAACGCTCACTTATCATTTGTTCTTGCTTAGGAATCCAGGAACAATGTTACTGTCGAAAGGCTTATATATTTGTATATATTCATCGGGTGCAGCTGGCAAACGTTAGGTAAGCAATGAGTAAACTTGCCACGACTTTTCTATAATAATATTCCATTTTTATTCCTATTTAAATTTTTTATGTCATTTTAGCAATGATGACATAATAATGTAAGCTATATAAAACAAATAAAATAAATTGAATATGGGAAGAATAAATATTTTATTTTTGTTGTTTATTTTTGGATTCGCGCTATTAATGTCTAGTTTCTAATTAATCAAGGATGGCTTGGCAGAGTTTAAAGCTCTTGTACATAGATTATTATTTTAACATAATTTAGTTTTAACATAAGATATAAGTATAATATACGTTAGCGTATGTTAAAACTTTGAACTTGTTTGAATTTGCATATTTCGGTAAAACACGAAAAATCAGCACATTTTTAAATTATTACTACTCAACAGATAGTCAAATATCATTTATCAGTTTCAATCAGTTTTACATAATACATTGATTAGATTTACGCTATACAATTTTCGTATCTATTGAATCTCATCATCCATTGAAAGCTCACGTAAAAAGTTTAAAGGCGTCTTTCTGTTAATGAGTTCAATGTGTCTGTTCTAGATGGTGTAGACGTTGACTTTATTATTTTTTTATATATACATAGCATCACGCCTCACTCCAACAGGGGTAGGTAGCGACCATGTTCCTCCACTTGCCACGATTCTTGCATATCTCCTTCGCTTCTTTCATTCTCATTAAACATTTTCATACAATTTCAATTCACTTTTGACTCATAAATCCTTTTAGTCAGTCTCCTTTCATTCATTCTCTCTACGTGCCTAAACCATCTAAGCATACCTTTTCCAATTTTAGTCACTACACCACAAGGTTCTCTTATCACACTATTTCTTACTTTGTCACTCAGTTTCATCCAATCATCCAGTCATACTTCTCAACGCTTTTATATCTACCGCATTTATTTTACTTTTGTACTTCTTCTGACATACCCAACTACCACTTTCACAGTAATATGACTTATTTATAGATAAATCATAAGTATGTATAATGTAATATGATTAAAGCATCTTTATGCATTTTTTTATGGAGCAAACGAAGCTGCAGATAATCTGGTAAACTTTAAATATATACTGATGGAAAACTTTCAGTTCGATCACCCAAAGTTTAATAATTAATGGAGGAAGTATTTTGAAGCGTTCAGATCCAAACAGAGCAAGGAATAGCAGAGCTATAATAGTTCGAACTTCCATTGAATTTACTTAATGTAGATAATATTATGGTATTGATATACTTAGTTATACACACTAATTTATAATCTATATAAATAAATGAAATTAGTTTGACTGTTTAGATTAATCTCAATTTAGCTGCTTTTCACTTGATGTATATTTGAACACATTATTTTCTAATTTTTGTCTGTCTAACTATGTTTGTTCTTTCTAATATCCGTAACTGCTTGATCGATTTTGATGTTACTTTCATGGCTGGTTCTAGAAAGAGTGCTTATAGATTAGCGCTTGACTGTGATCACACCTGATGGTAAACAGGGGCCCAGTCTAAGATGAAATCGCGCTTATCTGGTAAGAGGCGATTTACCTCTTATGGTTTCGACAAAACATTGTACCGGAATATAAATCTCTGCTTTGCGGTACGTCTTAGTTGATAGAATGGTAATTACCTAAAGCCTCTTGTCCAGACACAGAAAAAATAAGAAAATGCAATTTCCTATATACGTCCCACTGGGGACCATACCCAAGACCTCAAACAATTTTAAAGTCCTGTAAAACCTAATTCGAAATACATAATTTCATGATGTACAATAAAAATGTTCTCTCTCTCTCTACTCAGAGCCGGAAGCAAAGAAACCTTTAGCTTTTAAGACGCTCTTTAATATCATCATCAGTCGTACATTGGTCGTTATTTTACGAGTCTAAAGTTTTGTAAAATTAGATTGGATTTGAAAGACGTGGAACATTCGTCATTGCTTCATTGTCTTTTAGACAGTTTGTTCAGTTTCAAACATTTGTTTAATTTTTAAATGTATTTCTTAATAGACTGCCTCATTGGTAAGCATATTCTGCCACCATGATGAGCATCTGAATTCGAGTCCCGGGGCATAAAATAAAAACATAAATTTGTATTAACATTTTTTCAATATTTGCCTGAAGTTGGGAATTTGGTCGTGTGCTCCACTCACGTGCCTCCGCGAGTGTCGGATTCTAGTCACATCGGACTACGAGAGTGAAGGAATAGAGAATGCACTCGTGTACTATGCTTGTCAATTCGAAGTGGAGCACCGTGGTGAGTCTATGCTCTAAAAACCCTCTCTCCTATGAGTGAGGAGGCCTGTGCCCAGTTGTGGGACATTAATACCCACTATAATAGAGAGTACCCCCACTGCTGTTAAATGGTTCACCGGTCCAGGTAGTTCAACGGTTTCGGTATCTCGGACACATCTTGAGTGTCTGAGTGATGTGACAAAGATACGACGCTTGTTGGTTACACGCTGTAATATGCTTGCTCGCCGTTTGACAAGGTGCACTGCTAGGGTTAAGGTTACTTTGTTCAAAGCCTTTAACACCCTCAGAGTACAATACAAAAATGGCCTTCGCATCCTAGAAATTCCAAAGTTTTGCAGTGCTTCAGCTATGTTTGGACTGCCTCAATGGTCTAGTGGTTAGTATATTCAGCCACAGACATGAGGTCCTGGGTTCGAGTCCCAGGTCGGGCGAATTAAAAAATCGATATTGAGATTTCTATAAAAGATTTTCTCAATATTAGCCCGAAGTTGGGAAGTTGGCGGTGTGATCCACTCCCGTGCCTCGGAGAGCAAGTTAAGCCGTCGGTCCTGCGCCTGATCTATCTCCGGCCGTGTCGGATTTCAGACACATCATCCTATGAGAGTGAATTAATAGAGAGTGCACTTGTGTACTATACCTGCCTATCCGCAGTGGAGCAGCGTGGTGGGTCTACGCTGTAACATTCCTCTCTCCTATGAGTGAGGAGGCCTGTGCCCAGCTGTGGGACGTTAAAGGACTGCTACTTACTACTTACACCTATGTTTGCCAACGCTGGCGTTTCCGACTTCTATGCGTTTATACGCAAAAAAATCGCTGACTTTTGGGAGACTGTTCACAATTGCCTGAACAGTCCCATTAGAACCGTTGCTCAGGGATCCTCTGATAATGTGTTATTTCGTAACTGATTGAGAATGCAGCAGACGTGGAATATAAAACAACGACTTTCTTTTTGGAATTTTATAACTATAATTTTGTCATTACTTCATTCATTAATTTTATTTTATTTTTTTAAATTTATAATAAAAACTAAAGCTAATAAGTTTATTTTATTTAATTGTGAAATCTCTCGTGTTTATGTGTTAAGCTGTACATTTTATTGTGGTTTTGTAATTTCTATGGGTCTTAACTTGAATAAATATTTATTTTATTAAAATGTTGCTACTTACCTATTAGATTAGCTTTTTTAAATAATAACACTATTCCCTCCAATTACTGTTCTCGTATTCTCGAGCTAATAGTTTTAACAAGGCAAACTCTTGAGTTAAGGTAGCGAATAACGTTACCTTATTTCAATCTACTTACAAAGTGTTTTAAACCTCTTACAAGTACTTAGTACAACGTAAGTTTGCTTTAAAGTAAGCCTGTTTGTAAGGGGATTTGTTTAGTTAGTGTGATAATTTAAAATAATTCGCTATTTCGGTTGTATTTACTACTAGATATTTCCCAAAATTTCATCCATTTTCCAGATCTCGTGGGGATATGACTAAATACGCAGTTAGTAGACATCTATTTTACGAGATGCTAAATTTAAAGTCAATCACGTATAGTTTTGAATAATTAATGAGGGAGTGAGTTTAGTGGTCTAAAACGATCTTCGCGTTATTGCCTTTCTAGTGTTTTTAGATGATTTATTATTTTTATTAATTTAAAGGCGCATCCTCTGGTTGTGGCGTTACAATCTTGGGTTTTGTTTGACATAATGTGGGTAGTCGGGCGAGGAGACTAACGTTGGGTATTTCAAGAAAATATTCCAGATACAATTAGTTCCTTCTTTATTAATTTCACTATGATAAATCAACACCTACAATTTTAGATAATTAACAAAGTATAACAAGATTTAAAACATTCCACCAGAACACGTGGGTGCGTGCGCTCTCTATGATATCCGAACCAATAATGGCTGCCTTCCCAGCGCTCAATGTTATGTCACCTGTCATCCTCAAAAATGTCAAGTCCGATTCGATTGTAAACCGATTAACAATCTGTGTATCGATTAGTATATCGAAATTATTTGTTATTAGTTGGAAATAATTTATCATACTTTATTAAAAATCAAATCAAAATATTCTTTATTCAAGTAGACTTAAAAAGCACTTTTGAATCGTCAGTAGTCGGTCCGTTGGTAACAAATCTACCACTAGTTCGGAAAGTTGAATCCGTTGAGAGGAAACCAACTAGAAATTCAACGGTTATTTTGTAAAAATAGTTGTGTATGTTACAATGTGTAATATTTTGCTTCTGTGAACAACTGGAATTGAAACCAAACATTTATATCGCTTAAATAATCTTCAACATTATAATATGCCTTTTGTAAAAGGATGTTTTTGACATATTTCTCAAAATTATGCGGAGGCAAATCTAAATCTGATTGCGGTATCTTATTAAAAATGCGTATGCTTAACCCGACAAATGATTTCTGACCCCTGACCTTCTTCACTCTAAAAAATAGGATTACAAATTTGTTTTTATTTCTTGTATTTAGATTGTGTATTTAACTTTTTTTTCTATTTAGGTGAATATTATTACGAATATATAAGATATTATTCAATTTATATATTGCGACAGAACTATAACAATTGATGTTTCTTTGAATTTATCTCTCGGAGAAACAGGACATCCTAATTGATATATGGTACTTATTGTTCTTTTCTGTAAAATAAATATAGTTAAGTATCGGTTCAAATTATCCATCTTAATCATTCTTGATATACAAAATATTATTCTCAAAATTGACGCAGCTATTTAGGAAGCTTATGTACTGAATAATTATATGCACTGATGGGCACAAGCCTACTCAATTATAGGAGAGAGGGGTTTAGACCATAAACCCACCGAGCTGCTCCACTGTCTGTTCGAAGAAGCTTATATCCCACAATTTCCCCAAGGATATGAAAGCTTCCCTATGATATTAACTATTACCGTTAAACATTAAGCTGAATAACAATTAGGCACATAAATTTTACTTAGTTATGCCTACACAGGCATCGAACTAGTTACTCTTAATGAGAACCCACGTATCTTTTCATTAGGCCATTCCACCTCAGTTATTTAGATGATGCAAATACTTGCTTTTCTAGCAGACGAACTTAGTACGATTCCTGACAGGGCAAATTTAGGAAGCATTTAATAATTTGACTGGTGGGAGGGTGCGGTCATGACTAGTTACCACCTAATAAGCAAAATTATGCCGCAAAACCAAAAAATTACCTTCCGGTACGATACTGTGTGGATACAAGAGGTAAAGTGCCTTTCCAGGTCTGCGCTCTTCTCTCAGTAGTGGGCGTGGCAGCGATCCGACCTCATCTGGAACTAGGCTTTCCAGAGAGCACGGGTCGCTTTCCTACAGATTGATGCAGGTTCTGCCCGTTCATGGATGATTCGGAAAGTACCTGCATCGTATTCGCCGGGAGGAGTCACCCGCTTGCCAACAGTGTGGTGTAGCTATCGACTGAACGCATCACACTGTGTTAGATTCTGCAGCCCGGGGACCTCAACGATCTCTCGCTGTGGAGCATGACAGAAGCGATGCTCTCTAATGAGAGGATATGGACAGGAGTGTCCTCCTCCAGCGAGACCGTAGTCCCGCTTAAATAGGCCCATGAACGAGAGAGGGAGAATGCAGCGGAGGCTCCTTCTCACTGCCGAACATAACTGAGGTCCCAAGGACGAATGCGAAATTTAAACGACCTTGCCTCACTTTTGGATGAAGAGAGATCCGCTGGGTTTTAGCGGGTATTGCGAGGCCTTTTTCCTTGTCGAGTCCTACTCACCTGACCTGGTCGGGGTTAGTGTCTTAAAGCATTTCCCAGAAAAAAAAAAGTTTTGACTTGTACAAAGCATGCCATTAGGTAAGATTACATTCAAGTCCATTAGCTTTAAAAATGGTATTTTTAATGTAAAATCATTGTAGTAATAGTATTTCAACTCGCATTGCACGCAATAATTGTAACACTTTAAAAAATTGTGACAGCTTAAAAGAATTGAATACAATACCAAATATAACATTTTATTCGGTCGAGTGCAAACAAAATAAACTATGCTTTTGTAATTATAATAACTAGTCATTTCGCGGAAGGTCTTTTTATAATGGTTTGTTATTATATATTCTGTTACAGTTTTATCACGTCTCATTTCCATAGGGGTAGGCAGAGACAACATCCTTCCACTTGCCACGATCCTTGCATATCTTGATCCTTGAAAGAAGCGAAGGTTCTTTCATTCTCATTAAACCTTTCATACAATTTTGTCGGTTTAGAGTACTCTTGACCTGGCCGTTATTTAAAATGTCCTGGATTTGGTCCAGGAACGTTCGCCTTGGTCTTCCCCTTCCAACTTTCGCATTCACTCTTGACTCATAAATCCTTTTTGTCAGTCTCCTTTCATTCATTCTCTCTACATGCCCAAACCATCTAAGCATACCTTTCTCAATTTTAGTCACTACGTCTTCTTTTATACCACAACGTTCTCTTATCACACTATTTCTTACTCTGTCACTCAGTTTTAATCCACTCATGCTTCTCAACGCTCTCATCTCTACCGCATTTATTTTACTTTTGTGATTCTTCTGCCATACCCAACTTTCACTACCATACATAAGTGTTGGCATCAACACTCCAGCATGTTTATGTATATAAAACTGTAAAAGAAAATATAATGTTATCAGTTAATGAAAATATGAATCTAGAAATATAGTATATTTCGATCGTTCTCCCTAACTTGTTAAGAACTCACAAACATTATTGTCTAAGAATGAATAAATAAATGAAATCCTTTAACACAGATATATAATTTGTTTCCCAAATAAACATTTGTTCCCTATTTTACTCGTTATCGTGTAAAAAAGTATTATGTTTTTTGGGCCTGAAACATAGAGTGACAGACTTACTTTTACTTTTACTTTATTATTTATATTAACGTGATGTAATCATATACAAAATTACAAATCTATTTCTACAATTTACAACAACATAAAAGCTTTACATTATGATGTTATCCAAAGATTTAAATACATCATAAATGCACCCAAGTACTTAAAAGTCACATCAAGATTATAAAATAGGATATCCGACTGAGTTTATTGTGACATCTTCTCAAGTCTGGGTGCGAAAGAATCATCATAACTTTAGATTTCAACCGTTATTTCAAATTTCAAATTCTTTATTCAAGTAGATCTAACAGTACTTTTGAAACGTCAAATATAGTTTTCATATGTTATTCCAATGTACGACCAATGATGATATTAAAGAACGACTTAGAATATCAAATTACGAGGTTTCCTTCGCGCCCTGTTCTGAAAAGAGCCCACAACAAACTCAATCGAGAATCTCTTTATTACTAATCGTCAATACAATATATATTTTTGGTTTTAGCCATTTTTTAATATCATAATTACACCCACCTACATGAAGAACATGTGAAAAAAGCTATATTTCACTTGAAAAGTGATGTAAACGCTTACCAGAATAATATTTTTTTAATATAACTTGCATTTGATAACATATTTTTGATAAGTATAATATAAATGTACTTTTTATTGAAAGTTATTTTGCTTTATTTTGTGATCTTTATATATGTTACCGGAAATGTAAGAAATCAAGGAATTGTATACAAATTCTGGGAAATGTGGACAATTCCGATACTATTTAGGAATTGTATAAAATATTGTTTGAAAAAATATTTAATGCATAGATATCCTAGGAAATGTATAAACTAAATGCTTTCTGTAATAAAACACGTTGTTAATAATATTTTTTTTATTATAACACTTATTGAGACAATCGGGTAACAGTCATACCGTAAAATAATAATAATATGTTCATATTATCTTACTAATTAAAACTTCTAAAATCAACTATCTATTAACTTTTAACGTATCACAAAATCAACATTTATTCATTGGGAAATGTGTAATGTGTAAGTATAATATAATTTATTTCACACATTTCCGTGCGATTTTAGAAATTACATACCTTTTCTAGGAATTGTATACAATGACGGATTGACATTTCCGTTAATATACATAATATAAGCCGATTTTCCAATTTTGGTTTCTAAATCTTTACTTTAGCCACTAGAAGGCAACGGTGATACAACTTAATTAGAGAGATAGAGAAAGTATATAATAAAAATTAAACAAATAAAATTAGTGTAAGCAGAAAAAAATAATTTCAGTTTGATAAAAATTTAAATAAATATTCAAATCGAGATGTAGGTGTATGACCTTGTTTTGACCTACAATTTGAATAAAACTTTTGAAAATCAAGTGCGAATCTAGATTACGCGCAAAGGGTTCCATTTAGAAATTCTGAGATCAAGAATTTATTTTAAACTAGCAGACCCGACAGACTTCGTTCTGTCAAAAAGATTTGGATTGTCGCAGATTGCAGTTTTACGAATGATTTTCGAAATGACATTAGAGCAGTACTAAATATCTATAGCTCTTACATTTTTGTGACTAATCAATTTGATCGGGCTGTGACAATCGATGTGATCAATCGATTTTGAACTTTATGCAGCGTTAATAAAGTACAAATTGAATCTTTAACATAATGTCAAAGAACACACCTACATTGCTTAGACAACAGTGAGTACTTGTAATTTATAATGAACTTTATTGAATAGCAATAAAGGTCTAATTGACTCTCTTAGTTAGAAAACATTTGTATGGGAAATAGATAAGGGCTGTCTTTATTGTTTTCCACTGCAATTTGAACTTTTCTCGCCGTAAAAACCATCCTTGGACTTCAACGAACAATAATAAAAAAAGAATTGTCAAAATTGACTCAGGAATTGTTGAGTTATGCGCTTAGGAACACATTTTGCGATTCATTTTTATATTATAGATTTATTAATTTTTGATTCTAAAATGGTTTATTTAAAATTTCTGATGTTTTACGTAACTTTGTTATTTATTTTCTTTCAAACGACCTCTTTTGACTATAACAAACATAACAGCAAAAAAATTATCGAAATTGGTTCAGCCGTGCTCACGAGATGTTGTGAAATAGGGAAACAGGGACTCATTTTGATTTAAATAGATTATTGCAACAACTTCTTTAGTCTTTGATATACCGGTAGCCTCTGGAGTTATAATATACTTCTGGACACATCTATTGGCCCACCTTGCATTTTCAGCTTCGTTTGGTCCTAGCTAAAATTTTATATTAGGTCGAGCAAAAAGTTTTTATGCAGTTTTGAACCTGGCACATTCATAATTTCATTCAATAGTCTTTTTTTGAATTTCGAACACAGAATTTAAAGAAACAAAAGACAATTTGGAGCCTGTTCGTTGTTAACAAACAATCGAATACTAAAAAAAACTTGATTTTATTGGTTTACTCGGATTTAATTCTTGAAAGTGTGATTTTTCTCATTGGTTTTGCAACAAACATTACTTATTCTTACCATTAAGGTAAGGTTCTATCAATAATCAATGGATACTTCGCCTGAAGTCGCCGCCCAAGCTGTGGCACTTATCCAGGCGGGACACAGCCAACGAAATGTGAGTGTTCAACTTAATTTAAGTCGATCTGCGGTCCGAAATGTTTATTCGCGGTACCTAGAGACTGGCGGCTTTGTTCGTCGCCAAGGAAGGCCACGATCTCGGGTCACAACTGAAAGGCAGGATCGATTCATCGTGACGACCAGCTTGAGAAATCGTCACCTTACCTCCATTGAGATACAAAACCAACTTCGCGACTTCCACGGAGTATCTGTGAGCGCTCGAACAGTTCGGAGAAGGTTAAAAGAACGCGATATGGTACCACACAAGCCAGCTAATGGCCCCAAACTAACGCGAGCCCATCGAACAGCGCGCCTTCATTTCGCGCGCACTCATTTAAATTGGACTCAGCAGCATTGGAGCCGTGTACTCTTTTCTGATGAGTCTAAAATTGTGTTACATGGCAATGATGGAAGGAAGAAGGTCTACCGACGTAAGGGGGAGCGTTTTGCACAATGCTGCTTTGAAGAGAGGGTTGCTTATGGCGGTGGCTCATGGACTGTCTGGGGCGGTATATCCGCGAGCGGTAAAACTCAACTTGAGATTGTTACGGGACCACGGCTGCCAACATTAAATGCTGAAAGGTACATTCGTGAGTGCTTAGAACCTCACGTGATGCCATACGCGGACTATGTGGGCCCAAATTTCCTTTTTATGCATGATAATGCAAGAGCCCATACGGCCGGCATCGTCAGGGAATATCTTCGGGGTGTGAACATCACAGTTATGGACTGGCCAGCCAGAAGCCCAGACATGAACCCCATTGAGCACATGTGGGACGAGCTAAAAAGACTTGTTAGGGCTCGTCAGCCAGTTGCCCAGACGATGCAGGAGTTGAAAACTGCCATAGAAGAGGAATGGGAGATGATCCCCCAAAATTTCATAGAGCGGTTGATAAACTCTATGCCTAATCGTATGAGAGCTGTGGTAGAAGCCTATGGAGGCAACACGCGTTATTAAATTAAACCTTTATTAAATTGAACATGTTTTTTATTCAATAATCAAGTGCCTTCATCAAGGCGCATACCCGACTTGTTAGGCGTAGCTCCATGTCGTGTGGTATTCTGAATTCAAATTTAAAACATTACGATCGAAAAAGATGGTAAAAAGTACCAGGTTTAAAACTGCATCAATAGTTTTTGTTCAATCTAGCAATAATATTTCGGTAGGGGCCATCGAAACCTAAACTCTAAGGTGGGCTAATAGATGTGTCCAGAAGTGTATTATATTTTATATTCTTTAACAATGACAATAGAACTTTAATAATGTTCAAACATAATAGAAGTAAATTACGATCGTACGGTGGAACGCTTTGGGGGACTTTGTTCTATATTTATAATATGAAACGATGATACAACCTACTGTAATAAATCAATAAATTTATTATAATATATTCTTTGTAAAAGAAAATTGGTAGAAAATCTTACTATGATTTCATAAATTACTTAGACGATAATAACACGAAGAAAACGGATTGCACTTATCCAAATCCAAATATAATATTGTAATGACAATAGTAACAAAAATATAAAATATCTGACTGAGTTTATTGTGGGCTCTTCTCAGGACAGGGCGCGAAGAAACCCTCGTAACTTTAGATTTTAAGTCGTTCTTTAAAACCATCATCAGTCGTACATTAGAATCAGTGTGTGAAAAAGTATATACATTTGACGATACAAAATATACGATATTTTAAATTTGAATTTATTTAAGTCAATAAATAAATTTTCTTTTGAAGTGACACTTCTTTAGGAGCATGAGGGTAAAATTGAGGGATGAATCGCGTGATTACCGTCACGAAGACGTGCAGCGTTTTTTATGCCAATTCGTTGGAAGATTAGACAGTTTAATATTTGCAAAATATATTTTCTTTATCAAACTTTTAAATTCAAAAACAAAATTGAATGAATAATTTCTGATATTGAAAAAAAATTCGTGGCATTTTTATTTACGATTCGTCATGTGAGATTTCAATAAGATATTTGTATTAATTTTGGACAGACATTTAAAGACTTAAAAATTAGTTTGTAAAGGAAGTTTCACTTCTGACAAGTGTACTTTGTACACACTCCCTTGTTTGCTTATGTTGTTAGGCCGTGTTACTTTAGTGGTGAAGTTAACCCAATTATGTATTCCAATGAGCCAATAACAACAGCTGGGTTCTTCTACATTTGTTGATAGTGGAACCCTAAATACATTATGAGATAGCAATTTCTTGAGCAAAAACAAGTGTACCAGTTTTCGTAACGTTAGGTTCACTTCACCACGGCCATTCTAATTGGTCACGCGGTTGCATACTGTGTTAAAAATTGTACCGCCTAATCGAAAAAGAAATTGAGTCAAGGTGAAAAAAATTACAATGAATGAAGTAAATGATGTAACTGAGACTGATAGACTCTATATAGACTACTTTGTAACATTAGACAATAGGTGCTGTTTTGCAAAAGTGCTATGCAACGTGTTCTAATATAGATTACTCGCTTTCACTGATGACATATTAAAAACTGATCTACTAAATAAAAATCTCATATCACAAATCAAAATCAAAATATTCCTTATTCAAGTAGGCTCAAATAGCATTTGGGAATCATCAGTAATCTTTCCTTTAGTAATAAATCTACCATTAAGGTATCCAAGGTAGGTGAGTCCCGCGTGTGTGCTTGGCAGTTACTACCTATAGCTATATATGTACTGAATAATTATATACACTGATGGGCACAAGCCTCCTCAATTATAGGAGAGAGTGTTTTAGACCATAAACCCACCGAACTGCTCCACTATCTGTTCGAAGAAGCTTATATCCCACAATTTCCTCAAGGATATGAAAGCTTCCCTATGATATTAACTATTACCGTTAAACTTTAAGCTGAATAACAATTAGGCACATAAATTTCACTTAGTTATGCCTACACAGGCATTGAACTAGTTACTCTTAATGAGAACCCACGTGTCTTTTCATTAGGCCATTGCGCCTCAGTTATTTAGATGATGCAAATACTTGCTTTTATAGCAGAGAAACTTGGTACGATTCCTGACAGGGCATATTTAGGAAGTAGCATTTACTAATTTCACTGGTGGGAGGCTTCGGTCATGACTAGTTACCACCCGATAGGCAAAATTATGCCGCCAAACCAAAAAATTACCCTCCGGTACGATGCTGTGTTGATACAAGAGGTAAGTTAACCCAATTATGTATTGCAATGAGCCAATATATGTAGGTATAGCTATATATGTAGGTACCTGCTTTGGTTGACGCAGACTATAATAATAATAGGAAGAACTCTTAAAAATAATACGCAATTATCTCTGACATTTTAGAGCACATTAACATATTTATAAAAGATTGTTTTGAAGGCGGTTCTTTCTCAACCGACTTCAAAAAAAGGAGGAGGTTAACAATTCGTCTGTATTTTTTTTATGTTTATTACCTCATATCTTCCGATTGGGTGGACCGATCTTGATATTTTTTTTTATATGAAAGGTGGTGCTCGACATAGGGTCCCATTTTTTTTAAACCAGTTCTGATGATGGCATCCATGAGAAAACCGGATAAGTCTTAAATTTGCATTAGCATGTGCGCGACATATGGACGAATAACTCAACATCACGCAAACCGATTTCGATGATTGGCTTTCTATTAGAAAGGATATACTTCAAAGGTTGTTTTGTGATAGTTTGGTTAGGTTCTGATGATGGAATCCATGACAAAGTGACGGAACTCTTCAATTCTTAGAAGCAAAACAACGATACTCGGCAGAATCTTCTAAAAGCTATCCAGATATTTGAGTTGCCTACCATAACCTCGGTGTGGTCAAGTGCTAGTTGTAGTTAAATTTGATGTTCAATGGAACTCCTCAACGGCTTACAGTAAGGGTGCGATTTATGGCAGAATACATAACTGTCTGTAATCAAATGGCAATGACCTTACGTTTGTTGCTGCATTGCAATATTTGAAAGGTGAATTATGTGTGAAGTGGTGGTATAATGTTGCGGGTTCGATCCCGGGTGTGGCGATATTAATGTAAATTTAACTTTGTAAAGTTGTTTCATTTAAACTGTGTTATATCATATGAGCAACATTTTAGGTGTAAACATATTGAGACAAATTTGTTAGTTTACTTCAGATTCACTAAAAATAAAAAAATAAATAGTAATAATAATAATAGTGTCAGCCGAGGTGCCTACATATACGAGTATTGCTATAGGTGGGAGAGACGCGGGAGCTGCCAAGTGGACACGCGGGGACCATCTACCGAATCTACTCCGGATATAACAATACAAAGAACACTATAAAAGAATACGAAATTATTTCTTACTTATTAGAGCATATTAATATATTTGTAAGTTTGTTTTGAAAGCGTGTCTTTTTTTGGTAAAATTTTTATTTGTTTGTTGATTTTTAGTAAATTTGAAGTAAACTAACAAATTTGTCTGAATACCGGTATACCTAAAAAAACATGTCGCTTAGATGAAATAGCATCGTTTAAATCAAACACTTTACAAAGTGAAATTTACATTGGCACCGCAACACCCGGGATCGAATCCGCAACCTTATACCACCGCTTCACACATAATTCACCTTTCAAATA